>PVIJ01006222.1:24513-94777 GCA_004024925.1 Scalopus aquaticus | reverse complement strand
CAAAAATAGATGACTGGATCAAGAAGATGTGGTACATATACACAATGGAATACTATTCAGCATGGAAAGAAGATAAACACATGCAATTTGCAGCGACATGGATGGAATTAGAGGGGATCATACTCAGTGAAATAAGCCAGAAAGAAAGAGAAAAATATCGAATGGTTTCACTTATAACAGGACTATAGGGAGGCTGGGTAGGAGAGAGACAATCAGTGGGGGGGGAGGGGAGGAAGGAGGGAGCCGGAGGGAGGGAAGGGAAAGGGCACAAAATGGAATAGAAAAGAACACAAGGGACCATGGAGATGGATCACGGGTGAATTGGTGGTGGGCTACCCAAGGGTAATGCAAAATGTAAAAGACATAAATAACAATAAAAATATATATTATATATATAAAAAATACTGTTCTTGCGTTTTATTTATTTATTTTTTTAAAGATTTATTTTTTATTTATACATACAAGCTGGGGTACAGGCCAGAGGCGTGGGGCGGCGAGAGGGCTCACCAGAGACAGAGCGGGTAGCAGAACAGGCAGATCAGAAATACACTGCTGAGGGGAGCAGCGGGCAAGGCAGGAGAGGTCTGCCGTGCCATGTGGGATTCTCCCTGGCCGGGTGTCGAACTCGCGTCGCCTCTGCCGACAGCTCCACAGCACAGCGCTTAACCGCTGCACCACCGGGGTTGCCTTGGGAGAAAGTAACAGTGTTACAACTCTGGGCTTTCTTCAGAAAATATACTAAATATACTAAAAAGAGTCAAGACAGGGCTGAAGTGGGCTCAACTCCAAGGTCATGGTCTGAGAGAAGAGTGAATTAGGAAATGGCAACCTCGGGCTAACGACAGATTCCAAGGGTTTTCTCCTCAAGTAGGGTTGGCTAATTGCCTCTACAAAATTTTAAAGTTATACTCAATCTATGAAAGCAATCACTGATGTGAGAGGAACTCTGGGTCATGTGTAACTGATGTAATCCACCTGACTTAAGGTGATGTTCTCCCCATTTTACATAATAAAGGTGGAGAGCTAAGGTTCAGGTCTCAGAGCACACAACTCCACTCCGCTGGTAATAGAGCCTATGATCTTGCCTTCTGGTTTGGTACTAAATCTGTTTTAACAAGAGCAGATACAGATGGAGGTTGTTCCACTGGGAGAGATGTGCCTAGTTCCAAATTCTATCTCTTGATTGATTGCCCAGAGAAGATTCAGAAAATTCTGGGAGTAACTTTCTTCCCAATTTCAAGGATCTTTTACATGGAAAATGAATTAGCTTGTCTTTTCGGAGAAAATACAGAGAAAATTCATAAATGCTGTGTCTGCTTTTCTTTTATCAGCATAATTCTGAACTTTTTAAAAAACACCTTTTAATATAGTATAATATAAACAAGTGATTTTATGCCACCAGGAGTTACCAAGTATGTTTCTAATTACGTAATTAACCCTGAAGAATATAAAGCAAAATTGGATACAAACTGAGCACTTTTATCCTCAAATGCAGACATTTTCAAAAATTTCTCATCTCTGAGCCTTTGCATCTTTATGGTTCTGATTTTCAACCTTTTGCTCTTTCCTATAAGTCCTAGTTAGATGGAGTGGTATTCTGACTTCAGTGGTTGTATCCAGTGAATATTTTTACTGTTTTCTTCTTCTTTATCTCCCATGCTTGTAAGATTCTTTAGACAATGGGAAGCTTTTAACCAGTGATTTCTGTCAAACTCTAATCAAAGTAAAAGCTCTTGTTTTTGATTATTTTTATACAAATTTGCAGGGAGGACACTGTAATAGAAAACAAGTCATACAGTATAGTGGGAAATGGAAACAGACCATGGAATGAAATATTATCATCTTAATAACAGTAACAGGCATACCGGAAATTTATATTATAAATGAAAATACCAAATGGATACACTATCTGAAAAAAAAAAGAAATATATAAATATTGTCTTCCTAGAGCTCCATTCATTCTAGAGCTTTAATGAATGTCAACAGTGGGACTGAGAAGGAGCCAGAATTTATTGATCAAGGATGAGATACTGTACTCACTTTACTTACTATATTTCATCTGTTTTCATGATTACCTTCAGATCTAAGTGTTTTTGCTACCATTTCCCTGATAAAGAAGTAAGATTCAGAGATATTAAGTAACTTATTTAAAGTTCACACAATTAGGAAGTGAAAGAACTATTTATGTAAGTTAACATGGAAGAACTATTTGTTTTTTTTCCCTGTCACTCTTTGCTGCCTTCAGAAAAGAAATGGGCTGACAATAAATGTATATTCATTCAGTAATGAATGCCTTAGCTCACTGAGTTATTATATTAAAACTATTACATTTTATTATCATATATTATACATTATATAATATACCAACTATATAAACAACAGTTATTTTGTTGTTCACTTTTATGTAAATGGTTATTAGTAAGTGCTAATTTGGGGGTCCAATGTAAATCAGGCTTGGGTCTGATTGCTGATGAAATGCTTGTAGCTATAGGAGCAATATGATGCAGGAATACAAAACTACAAGGCCAGACATGTGCTTTGGGGTCAGAACATGGGAAGCCTCTTCCTGGGAAGATTCAAGAAGGCTTCCGGGAGAAGGAGACTTTGGAGAAAGGCTTTGTAATATGGGTTGGATATGAACTTGTGGAAATGAGGGAGAGGGTATTCCAAGTACAGGTAAAGTTTTGAGAAAGAGAAAAGAATCTTCAGGATCTGGCTCTGCTTCCTTGTACAGCCTTATCTTGGGCCATATGCTGGTTCCACTTTCATCTCCAGTCACTCCAAATGTCCCCCAGTGCCCTGTTTTGCCCCTCCCTTTTGACTGTCCTCTCTTCCATACAAGATCCAAAGTTGAGCTCCCAACTCCCACCCCTCCGTGACAATACAGAGGGTGTGCTCCAGAATAGCAGGGGACATGTCTAATTGCTCACCCAAAAATGCATTTTAAATGGATGTATTGACTTTTAACTACTGGGACACAGTTTAAATGATTTTCTAAAGATCAGAGAGCTGGTTAATGGTAGAATTGAAGATCTGGAAAAAACAACCTATCCGCATCCAAATCTAATGCTTTCTTCATATGTCAATGTGTCTCTCATAGATGACTGAGTGTGAGGAATGAGGCACTTGGTAATTCATTTTGACTGGATTATAACGTGCTGGAACTGGTAGACACAATAGGAAAAAGACATTTTAATCATATTGCATGTAGCCTTGTGCCCAAGTTAAAGAATTAGGTGTTTATTCTGCAGATAACACTGGTCAACAAATTTTTACAAAAGACATATCACTGAAATAAAATTAGTCATTTCCTATCAATTTGTATGTGCTTAACACGAATATGATAGTCAAATTCTAATTTTGGCTCTAGGTTTTTTTTGTCATCTGCAATAAATTGATGTTTACATAACGAAATGCCTGCCAATCACTGGTCAACAAATTTTTACAAAAGTCATGTTACTGAAATAAAAGTAGTCATTTCCTATCAAGTTGTATGTACTCAACCCGAATATGACAGTCAAATTCTAATTTGGCTCTAGTATTTTTTTTTTGTAATCTGCAATAAATTGATGTTTACATCACAAAATCCATACCAATAGTAATAGACCTACGGTTAATACCTGTAAAAAATCAAGTCATAGACTACTTCTTAGATTTCTTCGCTTGTCTCTTCTACAGCTCTTCAGGAGCATCTCTGGGGAGTGTCCAGCAGTAGTCAGCCAGCATTGTAGTGGACCATTTTCCCTGGTATCTTTGTTCCATTGATGTGATATCTTGATGAAAATGTTCACCATGTTCATCACTAAGCATACCACAGTTTTCAGGGAAGAAATCCAGATGGGAATGAAGGAAGTGGATCTTTAGAGACATATTACAGCCAAGTTTCTAATACTGCATCAGCATGTCTTCTACTAGTTCCTTGTAGTTTTCTGCCCTAACATTCCCAAGAAAGTTTGTAGATACTAGGCGAAAAGCATTCCATGCTTGCTTCGCATCACCCTGCAGCAAGTTGTTGAAGCGGTCATCTCAGTGCAGACGGAATGTTTGGGTAGACTATTCTCAACTACTTTTGCTTTGTTATTCTGCCAGAAAGAGAAGGAACCAAGCGGAGGTAACAGTCTTTTATGTGGTTGCTTGACTCTCTCCACACCATGGGGACTGCAAACGGCATTGATGGGTCTTTTGCCATTGAACCACTGTGAAAGCTGTGTTGTACATGTAGCACAGCATATATGTGGGGCCCAAGGCTTATCGTGGTCACCAACCTTGCCTCCGAAGTAAAGATGATAAGACTTGTTCACTTGAGAAGTGATACTTTTCTCCTGGTTGGCAAATGTCACTTCCCCACAAATAGAGCAGAAATTGTCCATGCTATGAATGCACTTTTGAAGCATTACTGTTCTGTATTGTGTCTAAATGGATAAAATAATAACAGTTCTGTGGAACAGTAGTTTCAACTGTCTCGCACAAAGTCTGGAATATTTTCAGTGCTCAACCTTTCCGACAGGGCTTTCTATAGTGCACAGCTGATGTCAGCTTACTTCAGCAGCTGCCTGGCAGTAGTAATGCATTGCATCAGAAAATGATACAATCAACTCTGGATGATGTGTGCATGATGGTATTTTGCAATGCGATGCAATATTATATCCTTCTAGGCTGAGTTAGGATGTTGTTTCAGTCCTACTGGATAAATTTACATGGTGAAACTTATAAAATGAATTATATGAAATATCTTCAAAACGAGAGCGAATAAAAAATTTTCAGGGTTATATTCATGTTCAGCACACCAAGATACTACAGATTAAGACATTTTTAAGTCAATTATGATCTCACTATTGACCAATGTAATCAGACAATGGGGACTTATAGATAGGTACAGAAGTGATAGGAGAAGAGTAATTCGGTCACCCTATGTTTTCCAAGAGTGAAAGTGAGGGCAGAATAGTACAAGAATTTGGGACCAGTTGCCATGATCTTCACCTGTAAAATAATAATACCTGCCTCATTACTTTTGTGACGATGAAAATCACCCATGTAGAAATGCTGTGTAGCCATATCATACCTCATTATATATGTTTTCATTTTTTCTCTTAAGATTTATTAAAGGGACTGTTTCACCTATGCCTAGAAGGTTCTGAATGGACCCTCCGAGGAGTCACTCTGTAAAGATAATGCTGAGATTGTTGATGAAACTTCCAAGCTATGAGGGAGTCACAGGCCTGTCTAGGGGCAAGAGAAGCCACTAACTGGAGCAGCTGGAAATTTCCCAGGTGATAAAATCAGGTGGGGGGGGGCAGGAAAGCTGGGAGTTACTGCTGTTGAGGGGCAATTCCAATTCCCTCTAGGAACTGCTAAAATACTATTGGTAAACCCTTTGGGGAAGAGCAACTGGGAATCAATATTGGAAACAGCACAGAGTATCATGCAGAGAGCCTGGACTCCTGGAAGACTGCTGGCATGTGCTGCTTTTCCAGTCTGGTTTACCCCACAGGAAGGATGTTGTGCTAATTATCTGGTCATTACCAAGTCGGCAAACAGAAGTAATGTTTTGATATAAATAATAATCAATATTAATGATTAACAAGTGATAATAGCTATCACTATTGTTATTATTACATTGAGAGGAAAAAGACAAAATTCAAAACCCAAAAATGCTATTTAGGAAAGTCTAAGTGGAAAGTGTGCCTGGAAGAATAAATAATGCCCTTGGTCCAAGGAGTTGAGTTTTGCAAGTGGTCATGAGTGTGAACTTGAGACTATGTCATCTAAGGAAGATCTACTGAAAGGATTGTGTTTAAGTACTTTCTTTGGACCCATTTTTTGGTAAAAGGAATGGTGAAATGTTCTAGGTGAAAGTTGTTCCAGAAACTCTAGTGGACTGGGTCAAGCTTTGGACTTGAGAGAAATACTTGCAGGATTTCTGCAACCTTTACTCCTATCCTATTGGCATTAAGAACTGCATGCCAACTTAGGGAAACCAGCTTTCAGGCAGAGGAGACTAATTTGTTCCCTTGCATTCTCTACGCAGTAAAGCATTCTGCAGATACCTTGCAAATTAGCCAGAACCCCTTACCCTTCATTCCCTATGATTCAGCTCTGGACTCTAGGTCTTCCCAGCACAGTGTTAAGTAGGTGAGGTAGAAAGGAAAGGCACTAGAAAACAAGTTCAAACGTTCTGAGTTCTATTCTCAGCTCTTCTAAGAATAAGCTGACATGAATGATGTCTAGGACCAACCGGTTCTCCAGATGGTACTCAGAGATTTTTTTCTAGCAGCTTGGCAATGAATATGACTTATCTAGTCAAGCAGGTCTTCTCAAGCAAATGCCGAACACATAATTGTGACCAAAACTCTTTTACAGAGTTCTTCAAAGAATTACATTTAAAGACGTTAACAGGGGAAAATGTGATGGGAATCACAGCCAAGATTTTCCTGTATTACCTATGACAAATAGCACAAATGGAGCTGATTCAAAATTATTCCATTTCATGGTCCTGGGAAAACTGCACAGGCATGTGCAAAAGAATGAAACTAACTGCTATCTCATGTCATACACAAAAAAGAACTCAAAATGGATAAGAGACTTGAATGTAAGACATGAAACTATAAAATACATAGAAGAAAACATAGGCAACACACTCCACGACATAGACTTCAGTGATGTCTTTGTCGATTCATCTCTGACAACAGAGAAACAAAAGAGAATATAAGCAATCAAAATAAAAAAGAAAGCATCAAAATAAAACACTTCTGCACAGCAAAGGAAATTGTCACTAAAACAAAAAGACACTTTACTGAATGGGAGGAAATGTTTGAACACCAGACATCTGATAAGAGACTGATATCCAAGATCTACAAAGAACTCATGTAACTCAACACAAAACAAATAGCCCAATTTAAAAAGGGACAGAAAAGTTAGTCACTTCAAAGAAGACATGCAGATGGCCAACAGACATATGAAAAAATGCTTATCATCACTCATTGTCAGAAAATGCAAATCAAAACCACAATGAGATACCACCTCACATTGGTGAAAATGACCCATTTCAAAAAGACCCAAAACAAGTATTGGCAAGGGTGTGGAGAAAAAGGAACCCTCTACATACTTGCTGGGAATGTAGACTGGTCCTGCCCCTCTGGAGAACAGTATGGAGGTTTCTCAAAAGTCTGAACATGGATCTGTCACACAATCCAGCACTCCTAGATGTCTACCTGAAGAATGCAAAAACGCTGATGTTAGGGCTACATGCACTCATCTTCACTGCAGCATGTTTACCAGCCAAGCTATGGAAACAACCTGAGTGCCCAAAGACAGATGGGTGGATTGGGAAGATGTGGAATGCTACCCAGCTTTTAAAAAAGATAAAGTCTTTCCATTTGCAACAACATAGATAGAACTGGAGGGGATAATGTTAAGTGAGATAAGTCAGAGAAAGACAAATACTGGATGGTTATACTTATATGTGGAATATATAGGAAAAAAAACAACAACGGGTTAGATAAAACCAAACCAGTAAGAAGCCCTAGAAATCTGACTGTAGAATTGAGGTTGCAGGAGGGGAAGTGGGAGAGGGGAGGCAACACAGTGGTTTATGATGGAGGACTGCTGGTGCTTAGTGGGTGGAGCTGGTATGGTAATGTACATCTGAAGGGCGTGCTCCTCTATCTCAGAATCGTATACAGAGTTGAAACCAATGTTACCGCAATCCCAAAAAAAAGCATCCCCGCCAGAGAATGTCCCAAGCCACCGTGGACTTAAAATGATTACCCCTTTCGGTGGAATTCAACTTCTTTGTAAATATATCTGAGAAAACTGCCCTTTAATTTGGATCTAGTTTAAATTATTTAATGAATCCCCTTTCTCAGTTAATTGGACATTAGGTTTAAGAATGAATAAAAGCGTTTCATACACCACATAACAAACTGTCTGTGGCAGGCAGCAGACCTGGCTGACATTCTGGCAGAGACGGATCAGTGGTCTGGTCTCAACCTCAGGCCTGGGAAAGCCATTAACCAAACTTGAGTTTTATTTCTAATTTGATACACTATGTTTGATGCAAAGTGTATGGGCATTTCGAGGGGAGGGTTGCTCCAGTGTGGGGAATAGCTGCAATCCCAGTGGGTTTATCTTTGCAGGCTTGGGAGGCTGCTGTTATTTCCTGGTGGGTGTCTAAGGGAGTAGGCAGGAGAATGCGGAGAATCTGAGCAAATGAAGTTTATGAAGCAGCCTTTTGATTAGATTAGAACAGGCTTCTTTATCCTGAAGGGACTGTGAGCTGGGCTGTGGGTAAGGTGCCAAATCAGCACTTGTCTGCTTTGTGACTATGGGGTCACAGCAGAAACCCAGGAGACAGAAATCAGAGACCCCTGCCTGGAGCGGTTGCAACTATGGAAATATCTCCCCGAGAAAGGGGAAGAGCCTAGGTGATGTTCTCCTCTTGACGCTCACATGGCCACTTTCCACACTTGCTTCTTTCTGATAGCAAAGATTTCTTGAGTACCTCTGTGTGCCAAGCATATGGCTAAGGTCCCTGATCTGGAAAAGTCCACTCCAGGTAGGTGTGATTCCCATCAGATAAGTAAGGCATAAAAGAAAATTGACAATGCTTAAGATATATAGAAAGGACCGTGTGACCAAACATTTGGGAATGCTCACTTCACTCACATGGCAAACATATCTTGCAAGCGTGTGGTGTGCCCTGCTCTGTTGCAAGGCACCAACAATGGGCGAGGCAAGAGCTTCTTTACCCTCATGGAATTTCCAGTCTAGTGGACCAGGAAGGGCTGGGAGAAGTTCCAGGTCTGAGTTTTGAGAGATGAGTTGGGTTCTATCAGGTGAAGTCTTTTTTCTTAAGAGAAAGAGAAAAAGAAATTAAATGGGTGAAGACACAGAGATTTGGAAAAGCATGCAGTACTGAACTAATCCCAAGAAATTCTGTGATGGGGGGGCGGGGCATAGAAGAGTATCAATGAGGAAGTTTTGGGAAACTGGCAAGAACATGGTGTTTTTGAATTTGGTTTTGGTCCTGCAGGAATTGAAACTAAAGAAAGATTTTTTTTTTTTTATTTTGTATTCCCCTTGGGTAACCCACCACCAATTCACCCGTGATCCATCTCCATGGTCCCTGGTGTTCTTTTCTATTCCATTTTGTGCCCTTATCCTCCCCCTCCCCCAACCCCCTCAAGTGTCTCTCCTATTTGGTTTCCCTATAGTCCTGTTATAAGTGAAACCATTCAGTATTTTTCTCTTTCCTAAAGAAAGATTTAAATGGTGGGGTGGGTGGGACTTGAGCATATCCATATTCTAGAACAATTATTCCAGCAGTCAGAGAGAAAGGAGGATGACTTTAACATGAGGCGGCTGTTACTAGTAGAGGAGAAAGAGGCCATATTCAGCCATATGAATTGCCCCAGAAGGGTCAAAAAGGGCAATGGAAAACAGGTCACTGGATTTGGCAGTTAGGAGGTCAGTGAGAACCTTCTGGAATGGTGCTGTGGCTGCAACTGGATGGCCCCAATTTAAAGAGTAATTTATAGGAATGCAGAGTGGAGTTTCCAGTTGCCTCAGACACTGTCACTATTTTTGTAATTGTTCTTCAGTCCAGTGAGTATGGTTTGCTTGGTTGAAAAGAAAACCCAGGGAGACCAGGAGTCCTGATGGTGTCCTCATGCTATCAGTGACAATGATGGCCCCTGAGAGTTGAATTTTGACGTGCAGTTTTGTGGACTTAAGGGTTATCTTTTTAACTGGGGGGACCCAAGAGAAATCCAAGGCAACCTCTATTCATCCAGGATTCCTTTCCCCAGCTTGCGTTGCCATCTCTCTTGAGTTTGCAGGGAGTTTCCTTTTTTAGAGCTTTGTGGCTATCATTTACAAATCACTTCCATGTCCCCAGTAGCATTTCTTGTGTTCTGAGGACCAATCCAATAGCCCTTTTCCTGGGTTCTAATGGGGCAGGAGGAGCTCTGAAATGCTGTACCATATCCTGATAACCCACGGGAAAGTCCATAAAGGTGGAATTTCACCCCAGGGACCCTCTCCTGTGGTTGCCAGTTCTGTTTTCCCATCCAGTGATAGAGGCAGGCTGTTTTTCTGGCACTGTGACCCAGCTAGCTCTTTGCTATAATCAATGTTTCCATTCTTTTCCAAAATAAACATGTTGACAGTCATTTGCAAACAGGGAAATGAAAGTTTTCCATCCCTAGGTACAATGCATATATTTTTGAACACAAAGAATTTAGCAAAGGAATGTAATCTAATCTCTGGCTACTTTGTAGTTTGCGTGGGGTGTTAGAGTTTAGCAGGTAATTTTTTTCTTTTTGATTCAGTTAAATTCTCCCCCACCCACCCTCACTCGCTTTGTTCAGAATTATCAAGCACAATGGTTCTAAGAGAATAGGACCTTATTGTATCACATTTCGGGAATGAGCTGTGAGGAAACAGGAGCCAAGCCTGGAAATGAAAACGTCCTTGTAAATGACCAAGAGAAGATAGCAGCTAAATACACTGACTGGTGGAGCCAGAAAATTTCTCTGCCCGCTCTGAATGAACTAGGGAGCACGAGCTTGCCTTTTTACCAGGTTTTAAAAATGATAAATGCCATTCTTCCTGCTCCAATGAAACGTCATCTCAGAATTGCTTTGAGATAACCCTGCCCCTTTGTAGCCATATAAATGAACAACTTCGTACCCCTGAAAGTCCTAGCCATCATACCTGCTTAACGTAAACAGGTTTTGTTTAGTCTGGGCGAGTGATTTTATTTCAGAGATGACGGATGGCCAGTTGTGCAGATGTCACCTTCCACGCTTATTTCTTGTTCACCGGGGGTGTCAGCAGCAGCTGTTTATATATCCACTGGGCTAAATTAGCACCATTAGCACTGGAATAGAGCTTAGATAGTACTGTGTTCTCCACTAAAGAAACCAATTATAGTATCTGCTGGACGGTATATTAAATGACACCATTTAATTAAAACCTAATCTCTCTCTGGATGAACAATATTTTAAATTATTGTACATTATTTCATTCAATTACTGCAAACCTCTGTCCATTTTTAAGTGCAGAAAAAACTCATTTGGTGCCCTGATTGCTGGGAAGAAGAAGTGTGGTTCTGTGTTGTGTTTGGTGCTCAGTGCCCAGTAACAGTCAATCCAGGACACACGTCAGTTCAGGAGCTCTTTGGTTTTAAAATATTTCAGATTTGTTTCTCAAGCCTCTAGGCAGCAAAGAGCCCTATTCTACCACTGCCAGTGGTTTCCTCCAAGGACTGAGGGATAATGGAGACCTCTAAAAAGAATATGTTTAGAGGAATGAAGCTATTAAAGAAATACAATTCCCTTGCCAGGAGCTGAGCTGTGTTAACTGGCAGGATAGCAATTCATTTCGAATGAATATCTCATAAGGACATGCAAGAATTCAAATGAACTCGACAGTGAACTCAGGAGATAACCTCTAATTGGAAGAAAAATTCACTTGTTAGAAGGAGAGATGAGTTAAAAAGAGGTGTCTATTAAAAAATCTGGGGGAGAGCTAAATGTGAATGGGCTTTTCCCTCCTTGTAGTCATTTGATGTAATTATGGAGAAGAGTTGGCACCTATCTGGGTAGCAGAGAGCAGTAACCTCTAGCCAAATAGCAACAATATGCTGCTTCTGTAGCTTAATAATGCCAGGGAAATACTGTGTGGATGTGGATATTGTGCACTCACCAGCCTATTGGGTCATCAGTAAGTTCCCAGGGAAGGAAAAGAGCAATTCTGCATCCCAGACACTATGGGAATATACTCCAGACCCCACACTATGGGTGAGAACGTTACAACTCAGCCCAGGACCAACCACCATGCCTTGTTCACAGTTTCCTCTCTGAATTTGTTTTCGTTCCTTGAGGCCATAATTCTAAAGCGTTAAATTAGTGATCCAAAGCTAAGATGATCTTCTGGCCAGTCCTTGGTTAGTGTGGCCTGCGTGAGTCCTCACTTTGACCTGAAGAGTGCCCCTCAGTGGCACCACTGGTCAGCAGTGAGTATAAAGATGCCCAGAGCACAGTGCAGGTATTCTCCATGCATAGATGTCACGCAGCTCTGTGGACTTGAGTCCCTTTGTATTACTTTTATTTTAGAATTTTTAAGAGCAATTTTAGGTTCACAGCAAAATTGAGAACAGGGTACAAAGATATCCTATATGCCCGCTGCCTGCACACAAGCATAGCCTCCCCTGTTTCCAGCATCCCTCGCCAGAGAAGTACATTTTCTTCCAAGGATGAACCTACATTAATGCATCATCATCATCCGAGTTTTTATAGTTAACTGGAGGGTTGACTCTTGGTGTTGTGCATTTGTGTTTGGACAAACGTATGATGACACATATCTATCATTACAGCTTTATTCAGAATAGTTTTACTGCCATAAAAATCCCCTGTGCTCTGCCCATTCATCCTCTATACCACCCAGCCCCTGCTAATTGATCCTTTCACTATCTGCACAGTTTAGCCTTTTCCAGAATGTCATAGAGTTGGAATCCTACAGTATGTATCATTTTCAGATTGACTTTCTTCACTTAGTAACAAGTGCCTAAATTTCCTCCTTATCTTTTCATGACTTGAAAACTAATTTCTTTTTTAGCTATCAAGCTAAATATAAATTTAGCCATCAGGCTAATAACATTCCATTGTCTGGATGTATCCTGATTTATTTATCCATTCGGGTACTAAATTTTTTGAAGACAACTTTCATTTTATTTAATTGTCAATGATCCATAGCTGGGGAGCACATACAACGTTCAAGGCATTGAATTTGCTATATATAGTCTCAGTATAACATAGAGATCTAAGGTGTATGTTTTAGAGACCCTCAGTCATTCACCCATTTTGCAAATATTTACTCGTCCCTAATGATAGTCAAGATGGAAGAGATCAAGTCCAGGAAAATGCAAAAGCAAATTCCTAGTCCACCTTTTCTAGTTGTATTGAACCTTTATTCAGCTTTCCTCATCTGTGATGTAAGGTTAATATATACCCCTCATGGGATTAGGAGAGTAATTTCAGTATCTGTCATAAACAAATAGACAGTGAATAGTAAATATATAATGATGTTGTTTTACATTGTTGGTGCCACTTATCTCCCAACAATTATAGTTTGGCTCAGAGACTGGACTTACTTAAATATAGTAATAATGATTTATTAAAAGGAATACTTATGAACCACCAAGAGCTAATGCCAGCTGGCGTGGGACAGCATCAGATACCCCAACCTCTCAAACACATATACACAATACAATATTTTTTAAATGAAAGCAGACTTTCTACCGAGGATACCTTTTAATTGAAAGTGGCAGTAGGAATGCTCTCTGCACTGGCAGACTCTCCAGGATCAGGCCTGAATTATTAGATGTAATCACCAGGTAGAGTTACTTATACAAAGCCAGTTATTTGCCATCTGCCATTTGGAGAGGTGCCCTTAGGCCCCACTTGGATATCAGTTCATTGCTGTGCAGCAGGGGAAAATGTTTCTCTCCGAATAACTTATCTCTTGGTTTCAAATTCTAATGTGAGAATGACTCAAATAGTTGCTCTCTCTTAATGATAAACGGAACAACGGGCATCCTGTCCTTCTTACGGGCAGAAAGAATGGGTATGTATTTTGAGCATTTTGAGATAGAGAGCTAAAGAATAAAATATTTAGAAAATTTAACTTGGTTCAAAGGCAAAATGGAAGAAATTTAGTCAGGTATGAGAAGAAAGTCCTCTCTTTCTACACTGAAGCAGGAATAGTAGACAATGAGGAATGGGGAAAGTAGGGGTGTTGAGAATTATTAAACAATGCTAATATAGCATGTGAAATATGCAGGGGTCATATTTCCTGTGGCCTAAATGAAATAAAAATGTGGGGATTGATATGTAGAGGCCTGGACACTCTTGGTGGAGAGGATGAGACCTAATTTGGAGCCAAGTAAGCGAATGGTACAAAATCATTTCCTTACAGTGATATAACTCAGAATGATCAATCAGAAAAACCCATCTCATTCTAGAATATCTAAGAGAAGAGAGTCAACTGTGTAGATTCTATGCGCACACTCATTGCAGCTTTTATTATTTAATTCCAGAGTACAAATGAGGAGACTGAGGCCAAGGTCACTCAGCCTGCAAATGGAGGAGCCCAAAGGCCTGGGTTTCTTCCCCTATGCTCTACTGTTTTCATAGGGAAATAGCATTTATCTCATCTCTTCTTACCTCTAGAAATTACTGTCTTCTGTAGAACTTCTCTTCCCTAACCCTACGCCAAATTTTCAACTGCCCTTTAAAGACTTCTAGCCTCCTGTCTCTCCAGCATCACAAAGGTAGCATGTCTAGAACAGTTTATTTCCTGCTCCCTTCTCCACCCTGTTCCCAACCTTCCAGGCAGATTTCTTTCCTCTAACCCTTTTCTAGAGGGGCATCATCTCCCAATCTTCCAGCCTCAAATCTTCAGTGTGACCATGGACAACATTTTCAAAATCTTACTCTTGTATTATTTCTTTTTAAAAACACACACATAAAGTAAGACAAAAGAAAGCTACTTCATGATGGCCAATATCTTACTGAGCACCTTGTTGGACTCTGCGCTGGGTACTTTGCATGCATTGTCACATTTAAGTCTTCCCGAGACCATGAAGTGAATACTCTTTCCATCTCCGTTTTGAAGGATTTGAGACCTAGAGGGTGAGTTAGGTTATGCTTACATAGCCATCACAGAGATGTGATTCTTGATCACATCTGATACAACTTGATCAAGAACTTTCAGGACATTTGAGAAGAGAGGGGTGGGGGTAAGTAGAAGTAGTTGCTCTGCCCCTATCCACCAGTAACTGTGGGAAGACAGTTCCTGTCCCATCCGTGGCTTCCCTCCAGCAGCTCACTACTCTGAGGGAGGGTGTTCTCCTGCTTGCTGCCCCTCCCCTCTGAGCACCTAGAGGTAAACAGGAAGTGCAGGGAAACTCATGCCCCTGGGATAACCTCCCAGTTTGCTGGATACCACTACAACAAGGGACATTCACTAGAGAGTTTGTGATTAGAAACATCTCAGAGCCATTCATTGAAGGGAGAAAGGAGAGGGACCAATTTGTTCAATTCCATCTTAGCTCATGTCTCCTGTTGGTCAAGGTTTACTGTATTGTCAGCAACTTCTTCCCAATTTCTAGTCTCTTAGTGACTCAGGAATCCATATCTGATGGTCTGCAGTGTGGCTTTTTATCCCAGAGTGAAAGTGGGATGCAGAGAGGATAAGGCTCAGCATGCGTGCATGCAGGCCAGTCAGCTAGGGGCACTGGGCAAGGGCTTAAGCAAAGGTCCCCACAGTGGAAGAGTGTGAGTAATGTCTTTGGAAAAAATGGAGGGGGGTAGATCAAGGGAATTGGAGCAAAGTCTTCCCAGTACATACTGGTACCTACTCCACTGGGCTTTTGTCAGAATTGAATTTGTGAAAAGCACTGAGCACAATGCCTGCCATGAGTAAGTAGACTTTAAAACAGATGACTTGGATTGATTATTAGCTTTGCTGCAGTTTAACTATGTAAACATTGGCAAGTTACTTGTTTTAATCCTTGGGATCCTTGAACTAAAATGAAAGATTATAACTGTCTCTATTTTACAGTTTTTAGGAAGACTAAGTGAGGTAAAATGCTTAGTCCAGTGCTTCATGTATTCAAGTGGTGAATAAATATTGACTATGATGCTAATGATGATGATGATGATGATCTTGAAGGATCAACAGTACTTTCATATAAAGCAAAATTTTTCTTGCATGGATTCCTGGGTTCCTGAAGCAATGCTTCTTTAATGTCAATGATGTAAAATTGTCTTTGAGGAAATCATTGGTATCTGGTATTTTCCATTTTATTTCCTATTGCATTCTTGTCATTGAATCATATTAAGCTTGTTTCAGTTTCTCTCAAAACCTTGGTTGCTGGAAATTTACCCAGTCGCTGAACATGATAGCAATAGCTGCTATAAGAATATCCCTGTATAGACTATCAGGCAGCAAGATCTCTTAATAAATCTTGAGCCTGGTCTGAAGTTTAATGACTTTGAAGGCAGCCATAGTTGGCCAGTCAACCAAAGACACATCAACTTTATTAATAAGATTTTTGTGGGGTCCTTATCTATTTATGCATCAGCTGGCACCCTAGCAACAGAACCCATCTCAGAGCCGCCCATGAACATTTTCAGTTTCTGGTCTCTGCAATCCTTTCTGCCATACAGATGAAGTTGAATCCTCAAATATAGGCAAGCTAAGTGATTTTCATCACTCAGGTCTGAAATGTCTTTCCTTATGAAAAACTAAGTTATTAAGCATACTTGACTTTAGACACCTTATGTGTTTTCTTGAGAGAAACTGAAACAAGTCATTTGAAAAAAAAAAAAAACCAACTTGGTGTGTATGCTAAATTCACTTCATCTATCAAATAAATGCCAGCGACCCCAGTATTAAGTGTGCTCTGCTCACTCAATCAGAACCAGAGGTGAAGGTGTGGAGCCAAGTATTTCCAATGAAAATGTAAACAAGTCCTTCCCTTAGCCTGACACAGCCCCTCCCCACAGGCACCCATCAGACTGTCCTTTGCCCAGAGAGTCCCCTTCACTCCATTCAAGTGCCCTAATCAGAGACCCAATAGTAGATAAATATAGATCTCTGCATTGTTTCCAAAATCTGTTTTTTTTTTTTTTTTTTTTTTTTTTTTTTTTTTTGCCAAAAGATTTTTTTTTTTTTTTTTTTTTTTTTTTTTTTTTTTTTTTTTTTTTTTTTTTTTTTTACTGAGACCAAGGAGAGTAATTCTGGTTCTTTTTTACCTTTTTTTAAATATTTATTTATTTAATTTATTTATACCCTCTACATTATTGTGTATTCTCTGTAGGTTTTGCACCACTGACTCACCCATGAACCATCACCATAGTCTCTTATGCTCTTTTCTCCTCTATTTTGGTCCCTCTCCCTCCCCTTCCCTTGCAGAATGTCTCTTATTTGTGGTTGCCTGCTAGTTTTTGGTTTGTTTTGTGTGCTATTTTCTCCTTCTGATCTTTTATTTGATATGTAGTGGAGCTAAGTAAGGAGAGTAATTCTGTATTGGGGAAATCATTTTCTCAGCAGGCACAGACAGCTATACATGATGAAGGTATTAGCGCTAGGTTAAAACCATAGATTTAGAGTCAATCAGATGAATTAGAATCCTGTTAATTCACTTCTACTTTACAAAACTGAGCAGGATGCTGAGTCTCTGTGATCCTCAGTTACACTGTTTCTGAGAGAGTTGATGATGAAAAAGATGGTGGTGGTAGTTAGCCTTTATTCAGTGCTCACAGTGCCCTGAGAAGCCCATAGGCTTTGAGGACACTCGTCCTGTCATCTTTATAATTCTTTGGCTTGTACTCTTGTAGCAGAGGGTGGTCTGGAGTATGGTAGTGTGGTGTCCACTGCAAATGTGATACTACTGTTACTCCACAAAAAACTCTTTCATTCCTACTTCCAGACACTGCTGCTGGGAAGTGACAAATAGACTTGCCTGCTTTCTTGAGGCACCAAAGCCTTTCCCTTTCTGTTTTAATATTAGATAAATCTGAGATGCATTGATATAAGGATACTTGGTTTTTTTCTGGGATAAGATATTCATTTTTTTCTGAGTTGCATGGTACATGTAATGTTGTCTTACATTATTTAGGATCTGCTCCACTCCAGGTTTGCTTAATGAAAGAATCCAGATTAAGAATTGTTCTATAAAACCAGGCTGCTTTGAAATGGAACAACAACAACAAAAAAAATCTTAAGACAGAAACAAAAATAAAAGCAACAGGGAGAAAAATAATCTTCCCAATAATCCTGTAATAGTCACTCTGACTTGGATATTGGATTCTCTTTGACATCGTCTAGAGATGTTATAATCAAGCTATTCTTTATGCAGCAATTGCTTTGTGACACTTGCTCTATTTTACCAGGAATCTGTTCTATTAATGCAGGTTCCTAAGGAGCTGCGGTGCCTGATCAAGACAAGGCAGTCAGCCTCCAGGAGGGTAAAATTTCTACTGCTGAAGACCATATAATATCCATTTCTACCTTTGGCTGGAAGTTTTTAACAGCATTTGGGTGGTAATTTACTCTAACCCATAATGCACTGCTTTCCAAATTACAGTATGCTAAACATCTAGAGCTATCTTACACAATTAAACAGGCTGAAGCAACCCTGGAGTGCTAGTTACCAACATTAAGCAGCATTTTATCATAGGTAGTGTCATGGATTGCATTATACTCTAAACTCCTGAACCCAGGCCGAGAGCCATCACACACACTCATCCCTCCTCAAAGTGACATATTTCTTTTGTTAAAACCTGTAGCTTTCTACAACCTATTTGTTGAAACCTTTTTTTTTTCAAATCAGGCATAGTTTTATGTAAGTTATGTGCAATGCATACCTTTTTTAATTTCCATAGAGAGGTGAGTAGACTTGTAAATAACCCAGCTTCTAAAACTGCAGAGTGAACTGCAGTGTTACTTGGATGCCATGGGAGTACTGGGGAAGAGGGAGCTTATATGCTCGTTTACTGATGTGTTTTGGGACAGCCTTTTGGAGGTGACTCTAAGGGTGAAGCTCACTCAGGAGCCCATTTCAAGGGTCCTCTGGAATCCTCTCCTGAACTGCCATAAGACTAGACAGAACTCAGGAAGCCAATTAGCATCTGGGACTGCTTGGAGACAGAGCACTGGTCTGCTTGAGTTGTTGAGGTTCTTTTAGTTTGGTGAATTCTTCTTAGCGATTGTGACACCATCACTGTCCCCAAAAACTGCGGCTGGTGGAGAGAGAGCTGAAGGATCCATGGCCGAGGTGTCTCCAGCCAGCTAGGTAAAATGGTAATGAGGTCATTTGCAAACTTAGAGTGAGCTTCAAAATCACCTGCCTGGCTGTTAAATACACATACCCTGGGCTCAGGCTACAGAGATATTAATTCAGGAGTTTTATGACAGAGCCTGGATCATTTATTTTTTGTCAGTTTTGTTGAGGTGTAGTTTACGAACAAAAAAATTGGACTCACTTTAGGTACAGAGTTCCATCAGTTTTGATGAAAGCACACATCCCTTCCACCATTACCACAATCAAGATATAGAACATTTCCATCACCCAGAAATATTCCTCATGCTGTTTACACTCAATCCCCACTCCCCCCACCTCTCACCCCGCCATACTCCATGGATCTATTGGTCTATTGTTCCATGGATCTTTGGATCCATTGGTGATATATATAGTGTTGCTATATATGGTGATATATATAGTGTTACTATATAGTGATACTATATTATCACTAGACTATCTCAGTGTCTTTGATACTGTTCATAAAAATGGAAACATCACCTGTGTCCTTAAGGAGACTATTCCCTCTCACTTTCAAGTCTTAGGTCTACAAACTTTTTCTGTAAAAGGCAGGTTGTAAATATGTTTTGCTTTCAGAGTTATTGGGTCTATTGCCATGACTCAACTTTGCCACTGAGCCTCTACAGCAGCCCCAGACAGCTGTGAACAAATGGGTATGGCTGCCTTTATTTATGGATAGGAGGAGTTGATTTGCACGTCATTTTCTTCATGAAACGGTCATTAAAAATTTCTCTTCAACAATTTAAAGTGCAAAAATTATTCTTAGCTCTGAGCTCTGCACAACCAGGCAAGGGGTAGGATTTGGCCCAGGGCCACAGTTTGCCACCCCTACCTTTGGCTGTGCCCTCACACTGTGTGGATAAATGTCCCTTAGTTTAATATCAGTCACGCCACCACCACTTTCCCCGACTTACACCCCCACTCTGTGGCCCCACGGCCACCACACACCCGCTCACCTGTTCCTCTATTTCTGCTAGCAGAATCATCTTCCCTCAATGTTATCTCATTGGATTGTGTCCTCCTCCTGCTCAGCATGCACTCCAGGGGCCCCCAGAGCTGTGTGGTGGGGTAGCTCCAGCCCTGGGCTGGCTGCCTCTCTCCACCAGTCTCCTTCCTGGCCTCTCCCATGTCCAGTCACCCCTGCTTCATGCTCAGACCACCCCAACCCCTCTGTCGCTGTGCCCCAGCTGTGTTTCCTGGACTCTCGTATTTTCCCAGGTGGGGCTTCTTTACCTTCTTTCTATGTGGCTAACACCTGTTTGCTCTTAAAACTCAGCTCACACTTCTGCATCGTCTTCCTCCCCATACACCCCTGGCAAAATTCAGGCTCCCAGAACCCCATGTCCCCAGCACAGGGGGCCCCTGGAGGGCTGTGTCCTGTTCTTCTACAAGCTCCTGATACCATGTTTACATAGTAAATGCTTTTGGCTATTTTAATGAATTCTTGAACATCAAGAACCATTTTTATACAGCTTATAAAACTGTAAGTGTTACACATACACTGACTGGTTTCCTTTTCCTAGTTTCATGAGTTATTGCCTCTTTAAGTTTGACATGGAGTCAGCTTTTTAATATAGACCTTTTCCTTCCTTCCTTCTTGCTTCCCTCCACCCCTCCCTCCCTTCCTAATTCATACACTAACACTGCAGCTCACTGATCTCCCTTAGGCTGATCATGGCGGGGTTTTATGAGAGTAACTCTAACAATGTGCCTAACAGGAACCCTGAAATATCACTCTGGTCCCACCAAGTCTCTTCCTTTGACGGGCAAGAAACTGCAGCCTCAGAAAAATGAAGTCACTTGTCCAAGGACAGCAGGTTGGTAAATGACAAATACCAAACAAGGAAACCAGGCCTTGGTGTTACTAGCATTCAGATTTTTAGATGCAGTTTGCAAGGTTAAAGTTTGAGCTCTGAATGTGGATTTGCAATTTATGAGCAGTAGGTGTGAGGTGGGAGGGCTGAGGGGGTGTGCCTGCGGCGGGGGCAGGCATGACCTTTTAGCCCTCCTCACAGCTGGTAAATAGGAGTCCTTGTTTGCTAGTGCTCAGCGCCCTGTTCTGGTTCCTTCAGTGTATCAGTCATTCCTTTAAAACAGTGACACTCATTATAGCTGGCAAACACGTGATCAGGAACTAGGCAACTGCAATTATTGAACTCAGCATGTGAAATCATTTCATCAGCGCTCACAGGACGGAGGGGCAGTATGAAAAAGGAAATAGGCACCCTATCTGGTCCCTAAAATGAACTCTTTTCAGGAGAGAAGAGAGGTGGTATTATTTCTCATGGCAGGAAGAAAATATACTGTAATATTACAATGAGGAAAGGAGTAGAGAACTGTTCAGAAAATGGGATCCCTCTTGCACTCCATTCCTGATTTTTCAGTTTGAGGAAGAATTATTGAATTATTGTGCAACTTAGCTTCCTTACAGTAATACAGAACCCCTGCTCTTTTTTGTCTGTTGAGATCTCATGATGCCGCTGGGAACCCAGGCCAGTACTGCCTGCATCATCTCTCATTCATTCAAATGGCTGCAACTCCCAGAAGAACAAAAGGGGCCTCCTTTCAAAGGGGCTTCCACTGCAAGATGTTGTCGTTCCTCTATGCACATGGAGACATTTTTTTTAATGCTTAGAAAGCATACGCACACATTTTAAAAGTAATTTTGTGTCCACCACCATTTGTCTTAATTTTTTTTAATGGTCTAGGCAGTCTTTTGGTAAATGTGAGATAATAGGGCATGAAGCCTTGAGCCAGAAATGTAATAATAGGAAACTACTGTGCAGGCGGCCCAGACGATGTGAAGGCCAGCTTGACCTTCTCACCTGACTGGCATCACACTGAACAGGTTCACACACGGTGGCACCAGCTCCCTTCCTGCCTCTTCAGAGGTGCTGCTAAAGTAGAGCACAGTATTTCTAAAACACTTGCTGTGTATGTCCTGGAGAATCTTTCTTATTCTTTTCTGAGAAAACAAATTAACATTCTCCTCCTAACTGATAGAATTTAAAAAGTACACAGGTGTGGGAAATATTGATAGAACACAACTTCTGAATGACCCAATGGAATGTGCCTCCCCCAAAACATATAGGGGGTATGTGGTACAATCCAATACCTCCGGTAAATAAAATTAGTGTTGTTTAGAAGCTATCCAGGAAGTCCTGTGTGTGTGTGTGTGTGTGTGTGTGTGTACACTTTTTGTTGGCATTTTTTTCTCTCCATCCTCTTTGTCTCTCAGAGTTGTTCTTTTTTCTCAGATAGCTTTGAGAGACTATGAACAATTCACATATTACAGAGACCCCAAGGTTGGTGATATGCAGTGTAGACAGTGTCCAGACGGTGGATGGTGCAGTGATTATTGGGGATTCCTACACCTTTATAGCTCATGAAATCTTCAGGAAGCCTGGACCTTGTATCAGAACTTCTAAGTGGGCTAGCTAGGGATTTTAATAAACATTGTCTCTGTTGTTTCATTTTAGTTGAACTCTTTGGGGTCTGAGAAAATTGGAGTCATTTGCCCTGAGCAAAACACCATATTCTCATTGCTTAGACAGCAGGACCTTGGAAGGACAGGAGGGTTCACAGGAGGCTGAGGGTAAGTGGTGAGCAGCCCACATTAATCATGTTAATTTGATTGGTGAAACAGAATTGCAAAGTAATTGCCACTGTTTCTGCTTTTAATCTCCATACAGATTTTTATCTTTTTTGTCTTTTATCTTTTTAAAAATTATTTTCCCCAGAAACCAAAAAGAAAAGAAAAACATACTGAAAAGGCAGATTTTTAGACATCTCTCCGAGAAAATTTATTCTCAGGAGTAACTGTACTAAGCCACAACTGACTTTGGGCTGGATGCAACCAAGGAATGATCCTTTAAAATATTCTGATCGGGGGCTTGGAAAACAGAAGGTTTAAAACTTCAGCTCAGCAGAGTATGATTAACTTGGAGCGGATGTGGTAGTTCTAGCCACGTAATTTTAGACATTCTAATTGGTAGTTTAAAAATAGCAGAGTCACAGCCTCCTCCTCTGTGTTATTCTCTTTGTTTCACCCTCAACTGTGCATTGTATTTAAAGAAGACAAGTTTCCGGGCAGCCTGGTCTATCAGTCCTCATCCACCTCTCCCAGGTCTGCCCAGCTCTGCCCTGAAATGACAGGGGTGATAAAACCATGTCTTCTTAGGAATGCTCCAGCCTCCCATGCACAGACTATTTCTCTTCCTTTTCTAATACCTAGGTGCTTAAGGGATGTGCTTCGATGATGATATTCAATTAAATCTGCTTCTGGACACCTTAAGCTTCCATCTGAACTGCATCATTTTCTTGCCAGGTAATAAGTACTTCAGGATGTCACCAAGAAAGGGAAAACACTGATTTTAGATAACCAATGATTTACCAAATTCTTTCCCATATCTGTGTGAGGCAGTGTCCCTAAGCTGAAACAAGTGTGTGTTCCTCTTTGCTACTGTTCCAAGTGGCAGCTGATAACACTGGGAGAGCCACACAATAGAGCGACATCAGGGCCTTTGTGTTTCCAAGGAGCCCTCAGGGTCCCATCTAGTCACAAGCAAAGTTGTTCATCTCTACCTAATTTCAGCTTCTGGGTCTCCCTTTCTGGGACACACTTGCTAGTCGCTGAGGAAAGGTGGAGATGGGAGTAAACCAATGCCTAGAGCTATGGAATTGCTCATGGCAGTGCCTGTCCCTTTTTCCCAAGCTGAGTGTTTGGCGGGACCCAGGCTGGGGTTTTCTGTTGGCCCCCAGGTTCCCGGGGCATTGTGGTTTACCACTTCTGCTTGGAGTTTTATTATGGAATCTTGCACTTTTCCAACCACGGAGGCCACGAAAGCATAAACTATATTAAGGCTATAAATCCCAAAGTGCCCACTCTCTGGGCTAGCCAGCGTCTGCTCTCAGCCTGCGGTGGGTGATACATCTCCCTGCCTGTGGCGTGCAGGCCCTCATGCCGCACACTCTGCTCTTTTCAGGGCCCCCTCTTCTTTCTGCTCTTTCCCCCAAGGGGCCTGGCAACCTCTGCTCTCTGATATCTTAAACCCTCTTACAATGCAGTTTTTAAAACTAGGACAAACGGAAAAAACAAATCTGTCTTTCTGGATGGCTGGGAGCAGAGGGCAAACCTGCTGATATCCTTCTTGATTTTTACCATGAGCTCTCAGATACAAATTAAGAATATTAGCAGAGGACTGTGTCTTCTCTCCACTCCTCTGTCTTCTCCAGGCCTTTTCCTGCAGAACCAGGAAGGAGACTATTCATGTGAGACAGTCCAGCCCTTCTCTGGCTTCTCCCAGGTCATGGTAGGGAGCAAGCCTCTCTCCTCTCAGCCCCACCCTTGAAGTGAAGTCAGGAGTAGTTATCCAGGGACCTGCCCGGTACCGCCAGATGCTTTTTCTCGGCATGAGCCATGATTCCCAACATTCTCAAGCGGTTCTGATGAGGGGAGGCTGGGTTTTGCAGAGAGGACTTGAGATCATTATTTGAATTACTTGGCAGGGCCACTGGTCCATTTTCCTTTCATGATATATACAGAGCAAAGGTCTGTGCATCCCCCAAGTTCAAGAGTACTGCCATGTCCATTTTCCCTGGAATTGAGCTGTGGCTCCCTGGCTCCTCATCTGATCGATGTTCACCCTTCCTTGTGCACTTTGAAACACATCCTCGTTACTCTCCTAATCCTCTCTCCTTTATGTCTTGCTACCACAAGGTTTTTTGCATAAAATAGCTATCAATTTGCATGTCTACCTTCTTTTGAAGTCCTTGGAGGACTTCCTTGGTGAGTCCTTCAAGGGTGGGCTTTGTCTTATATTTCTAGTGCGTAGCAGAGTACCTGGAATATTATAATACTATCACTACTGTAATCATAATTAATGCTTAGGTAGTGCTTACTCTGTGCCATACTGTCCCAGTGCTTCACATACTCACTCAGTGAGTCTTTAAAGCACTCTGATTACGTGACTTAAGACAGGTTATTTTAGCATTTTGTGTCTCAGTGTTCTCATACGTAATATGGGATTAATAACAGTACCCACCTCCTAACCTCTTAAAATATGAAAATGAACTACTTTTGTGTACAAACACACATTTTATATATACATACATATTGCATATACATCACTGTATGCATATTATATGTGTACAATATATATGAATATACGCAATATTTATTTAAAAAAGCTTAGAACAGAACCTAAACATCCTAAGCACTAAAAACTATTAATAAATAATAAACCCTTTGAGATAAGTATCATTTTATCTCCATTTTAAAGATGCCCAAACTGGCACAGAAAAGTTGAACAACTTCCTAAGGTTTATGTAGCTTGTTAGTTTTAGAAATGAGATTGAAACCTAAGCCAACTACACTCTTTAAATACTATGTTGTACTGGTGCTTAATAAATATTTGAATGAATGAATGAGTGAATGAATGAATGAAAGAAAATATAGGTGAATTGATGCAAACCCCACAAAGTGATTTACGTAACACTATTCAGCTAGCTGGAGGGAAAATTGGTCTAAACTCAAACACTAAAAGCAAAGCAGGAGGGTGGTGAGGGATTGATAGATGATGTACCTTTCAATGAGAATCAGTTCAATAAGATCTTTCTCTCATTCCTTGAAACTAGTTGTATTGAGGGAAAGAATAGAAATACTGATGGAGAGAAAGGAGAATCAGGGCGGTTGAGGCTGTGTGTTGTTAAGGTAGACCAAGAGTGGGTATTGTGAGTAGGGAGTGGGGATAGGTCTGACTTCAGGCAACGCTTCAAAATTAGAGTCGTCTCCAAAGTCAGGTCTCCTCAGGGAACAGCCTGGAATTGACCGTAACTTGGAAACATGAAGCGTGCCCTGGCTGGTGTGAGCAGCTGGCAGGGTTCAGGCCATAGAAGAGGTTAGGAGGATTGCTGCTCCTGTTTTCAGACTGTGAGCAAGTGGCCTGCTTAGGTAGAAGCGCCCCTAGCTCACTCAGCTATCTCTCACCTGAGTCTGAGACAAACGGGTAGGTGGAGGTCTGCAGACTTACCTGGGCTCTTCTGCAGGTGAGCCACCAAGGAAATATATGAGGACTTGGTGGTGAGATTGATTTATTGATCATTTCTTGTTGAACATAGTGGATTTATATTAAAATTATTCAGTCCATTAAATTATTCAGTCCTATGCCTCAGTGAGTTAATCAAGGCAAACTGTGTCTGGTAAAAATCATGATTAAATGAAAGATAACTCATTTTAGTCGAATCTGTTGAAACCAGTAGTCAACATAGTCACCTTGAGATGTTCATCAGAGGCACTGATAATCGTTCCCTGACTACAGCACTAGGGTTTTCTCTAGGTGCAGCTGGGTCTGTCCCGGGGACCTGTCAAGCTTGGCACATCCCCACTTGCAATCCCTCTGGTTCCA
Source organism: Scalopus aquaticus (assembly GCA_004024925.1). Lineage (NCBI taxonomy): Eukaryota > Metazoa > Chordata > Mammalia > Eulipotyphla > Talpidae > Scalopus > Scalopus aquaticus. The sequence continues at coordinate 68,482 of PVIJ01006222.1, read as the reverse complement.
TCTCAACACTATTAAAAAGTCGAGGTTGCTCCACAAGGCACAACCTGTAAATCTTGAATTCCCAGCCTGAACGCTCACAGCTCTGTGTGCGCACATCTCCAGCTAGACCTCACTGCCATGGGAGGTAAGGGATCAAAGGTAGGAGCTGGTCTTTAAAAGGCTTCGGAAAATTTATGACTCAATTTAAAACCACTTGTAGTTTATCAAAGCAAAGGAAATGGAATCACAAGCTTCGGGGCAGGAGTAGATTTTCTGTAAGAGTAAGGAGCCTGTTCTTCTATCCAGTCTGCCATGCCAGCAGACTCTTTCCCTAGATCCTACAAGTTTGGTAACAACACAGTCTCTTTTTGACGTGGACAACAGAATTTATAAATGTCAATACTGCCTTTCTAATCCTTGGCTCATTGGAGAGCAAGAGTGTCCTGAGAAGCTCAGTGACAGTGGAGATGGGATGGCTGTGGTAATACAGCGTACAGGAAGACCTAAACTTGTGGGTTTGGTTTCAAACTTGACCATTTACCTGCATGACTTTTGTCAAACCACTAACTCTTCCTCATCAGAGGAGTGAAATAGAAGATGGCTCAGTCAAATAAATACTTGTTTGCTTTTCAGTTATGTTATGAGTACAATTTGCATGACACACATGCAAAGTACATTGAAGCATGTCGTTGATCTCTCTTACCAATAACCGAGGTGATGGGAGAAAGATGTTGCATATTTTTAGTTAAGAGGGTTTTATGGCTGTTAGGAACAGAGACCTAGAGAACAGAAATAGCTTAGACACACAGAATTTATATCTCTCATATATGGAGCATTCTAGAGGTAATTAGAAACGGTCCTTAGTTCAGAGGCATAAAGATGTCAGAGGTGAGGTCTTGGGGGTTTGTTTGGCTGTTGGAAATCCAGCCATCGTATCTTAACTTTAGCAAGAAGAAAGGCAGAGTGGGGAAAATGGGGCTTCATTGGAAGCCTCAGCTAATAACTTCCACTAGCATCATACGTACCACACCCACATGTAAAAGAAGCTGGAGAAAATGAAGATTTTTTCCCCTGCTGGGCACTTTTTTTTTTTTTTTTTTTTTTTGTATCTCCAATAGCCCAGGGGAAAGAGAGGGAGAATGAAGATGGGTTCAAAACTGGTAATTTCTTTCTTCATTAAATAGTCCAACTAACAATTCTGTAGCATAGGAAGATTTGAACCCAGTGTCAAAGTTCAAGTAAACTGAGCTGATCAAACTGTTCTCTGTCTATAGGCACTTACTACTTACCCTCTTCTCTCTTTCCTTGCATTATCTAGAAAGCCTGTTTGTGCTCTCTAAGATCAGGAATCATTTCTTATTTGCTTCCTGATTAGCAAAGCACTTGGTCCTGGTAGATCCTAATGGGAAAATTATTGCATTGTTTGATAAACAAGACTGAACAAGATGCTGGGTGATAGAAATATTTACTTAAATACTTGCTGTATGGAATAATCATTGATATTTTTAGTAATTTTAGACTAAGAAAAATTACTTAGGAATTATATATTCCTTTTATTTGTTTAAGAATTTTAAATTTTATTTTAAGAGTGATGAGAAAACTTTGCAAGACTTTATTTTTCTCAACATCATTGAGGAATAATTGACAAATATAACTGTATATATTTAAAGTGTAAGTGATTATTTGATCGACATATACATTGTGGTATTATCAAGATCAAGATCAAGAAAATTAACAAATCTGTCACCTCATGTATTTAGCTCTCTGTGTGAGTAGGGTGAGAAAGCTGAAGATCTACTCACAGCAACTTTAGAGAATCTAATGCAGTATTATTATCTGTGTTATGCATTAGCGCTTCCGAAATTATCCTGTAACTCAAGGTTTATACCCTTTGATCTAGATCTGCCTCCTACAATTTCTTTTCTCCCAGTCACTGGAAAACACTGTTCTATGCTCGGTTTCTGTAAACCCTTTTTCCTTTTGTTTTTTTTTAAGATTCCACATATAAGTGCAGTCATATAGTACTTTCTTTCTGACTTTCTTCACTTAGCATGAAGCCTTCCACTTTCATCCATAATTTCATAAATGGCAGGATATCCTTTTTTATAATTTTTATAATTTTCTTGTGTGTGTATATATGTATATATATGATGATTAGTGTCCTCATAAGAAGAGATATCAGATCTCTTTCTGTCTCTCCTCCCCTTGTCCCACAATGTGAGGATACAGAGAGAAAGTGGCCATTTACAAACCAGGAAGAGGGTCTCACCAGAATTTGACCAATCTTGCACCCTGAGCTTGAATTTCTAGTATCTAGAACTATGAAAAAAATTAACTTTTTGTGGAAATTAGTTAACACCCCATCTATGGTATTTTATTTAGGCATCCCAAGTTGACTAAGACTTAGGCAAGTTCATAGCCGCATAAGCAGTCCAAATATCCATTGACAGATGAATAGATAATCATATTGTGGTATATACACATAATGAAATAGTATACAGTTCTAAAAAGGCAGGAAATTTTGACGTATGTTATAATGTAGCTGAACTTTGAGAACATTATACTAAGTGAAGCAAGCTAGTCACATAAATACAAATACTGTGATTCCCATTATATGAGGTAAGGGGAGTAGTCAAAATTATAGAGACAGAAAGTAAAATGGTGGTTGCCATGGCCATAGGGGGAGAGGAGGATAAGTATTAGTGTTAAATGAATACAGAGTTTCAGTTCTACAAAGTGAAGACTCTGGAGGTGGATTATGGAGATACTTACATAACAATATGACTATACTCAACACCACTAAACAGTACATTTAAGAATACAGTTATGCATTCCTAATGACACAGATAGATTCTGAGAAATACATCATTAGACAATCTCACCCCTGTGTGAATGGTAGAGTGTCATTACACAACCCTGATGGCACAGCCTACTCCACACCTAGCCTACAAAATGTGGCTTGGGGGACCACTGTCCTATAGATGATCCATCACGACCAAAACATCTTTAAACAATGTGTGGTCATGATGGCAAATGTTATATAGTGTGATTTACCATGATAAAGAAGGCATATGCGACTTAAAATATTTTAATCCTTTATTTGAAACATATTAAATATTTTGAAGATTTTTTATTTATTTATGCATATGAGAACTGGGTTGTAAGCCAGAGGTGGACGGGGGAGTTGAGGGGGCATGAGAGGATTCACCAGAGACAGAGTAGGGAGCAGAACAGGCAGCTCAACTGAAGTACACTACTGAAGGGAGCAGCAAGTGAGACAGTAGAGGTCTGCTGTGCCCTGTGGGTTAGCTCCCTGGCAGGGGATCAAACTCATGGCTTGATAGCACTGACACTAACCTCTGCACCACCAGGGAGGCCCATAAACATATTAAATATTTTAAATACATAAATAATGTAGCATGTTTTATATTACATGCAACATAAATTAAATCTATTTATTCAGAAGCATGTCCCGCTTCAGATCAGGCGGCGCTGTTCCTTGAGATGGCTCCTCATGCCTCTCCCCATTTCCGCAGCCCGTTGGCCACCACTTGCTCTTTCTCTGTGTAGAAAACCCTGCCCACCATTCTGCACAGGACGAGCCGGGTGGTAAGCCGAACAATTCTCACAGTGATAACGATTGGTCCTGCCATGGGGCTCTGCAGAGCTCCAGGTCACTATACTGCCAATGAAGGAAATGTCTCCCCTCACTGGGGCCACGTTCGTTACTGACCTTTTGTCTGCCAGTCGGAAAGGTGACATGTGTCTCTTGGTTGCCGCACGCAAAGCCTTTTATCACAGTGGGCACTTGGTCTTCAGATGTCCTGGGCATTTGAAATGACATTGCTATTTCCTATAACCTGAGTCCATGAATCATTTCCAGTCAGAGGTAAAAATTTACATTTCAATGATGGGCAAGTCAGTATATTTTAAAAACTGGCCAGAGATGCTCAAACCTAATACGCAGGTTTTGTTAATGAATTTGGCAGAAAGAAGTTGCATTCTTAGGCAAAGTATTAGAACAAAAGGGGCCTGTTTTCCTATGTAATGAATTGCTGAGAAATTATTCAAAATGTGACTTAAAAAGCCTCTTGCCAGGGAGCTCAATTCTCTGAGTCATGAATTAGATAATGGGCTTTTATAAACCCACAGAGGGAAACCCTCTGAGGATTTATGTGGGTGAGGAGGGAATGTTTGCCCAGTGCCACCACCTTCTCCCAAGTGCTCGGCACAGTGCAGAGACCCAGGGACCCTGCATCCAAATGCCAAGGCCACCTAGCCACCAAAGAGGGTGTGATCAGTGGTGTTCCCTGAGCTCAGTGCAGCAGACCTCCCCAGAACAGGGAAGGCCTCTTTCCTGCCCCTGTGTCTCCCCAACCCTAGCTCAGATAAAATCCTATGCCTCCCCTGAAACTAAGACTGAGATTTCACCTCAGTGTGGATGGACACTGTATAAAGATGATTCCATGGAAACTAAGTTCACATAATGAGAAGAGAGTTCTTTTCACAAATCGAGCTCTCAGAAGGAAGGAGAGAGTGACTGATCACAGGGAAGCTTGCCTTGTTTAATGTCCACGACCTCTCGGCCTGGCTGCCTCTCTTGTCTACAGTAGTTGGCCTGTTCCTCATGCCCAATGCCCATGCGGCTTGTGTCTGCCCTTGGACACCAGCATGGGACGCTGGCCTGGCTCCCAGTAATCGCCGGGGTGTGAGGACAACCTGGATGTGACATCTGTCTGCCCAATGCTGGCCAAGATAATTGGCAGCACCTTCTTTTCCTGATTCCCAAGAATTTCCCAAAACTACACAGCAGTCCCATGTGACTGAGTGGTCTTTGAAGACATAAAGGATTTTCCCCATAACCTGGGTTTACATGCTGTTTGAGAGGGAGATAAGGGATAAGATGGTTCCTCTTATATTGGAGCCAGAAAGATATAATGGGTGAGAATGTCCTCGTACTAGAGTGACCTCCATGCTATAAGAATTTAAAAAGAACAAAATCCCCTTCCTTGATAGTCTTGGACCTGGAGATGTCACTGTTCTGGGAGTGAAAACCTCATTTCTATGTGCAATATCTCTCACCATTCTCTTCAGTTACTTCCAAGTTCAACAGAGTTTAGACCTAGGAACCTCACATTGCTTTCTGGGATCTAAAAGACTGATTTTAACAAGAGTTTGGTGGATCCTGATGGGTTGGAAGCTGGTTGGCTTGTTGGGCTAGAATGCTGAGGCAAGCCAACTGAGGTCCCATGGCCAGTGGACCCAGCCAGCATTCTTTGCATCTGTGGCTATATTGTCACCCCTAGTTCCAGGTATATTCACATGGGACAGATGAGTGTATGTTTATGTCATTCCTCCTTTAATTCCGTAAGTCGGTATGGAATTAATGCCCAGCACAGAAGTAGGTACTTCAAGATATTAATATTAAGTTTATAAACCAGTTCTTTTTCCTCATCATTGTAAGACTCTCTCAGTTGATACCTTTAACTGAAAAACTCAGTCCCAAGTCAATCAGTCATGTGACCCAAGCCAATAAAACATCGACAGTTATAGCCCCTCCAATCATTATAATCTGGGATTCATCTGACATTTGCATGCCTCAGGTCAAAGCCTTCACGATCGTGCTGTTACTGCCTTTGATTCTTGATTTATAACTGAGGTTCCCTGGCGGGTGTTGTGTGGAGGCTGTAGCTGATACAGGTACACCTTGGAGATATTGTGGGTTCAATTCCAAATCAGAATAAACAGGGTTTTTGTTTGTTTATTTGTTTCCCAGTGCATATAATGTTATGGTTATACTATACATAATCTATTAAGTATGCGATAGCATTATGTCTAAAAAAAGTACATCCTTAATTTAAAAATACTTTATTGCTAAAAAATACTGGCCACCAGCAGAGCCTTAAGTGACTCATAATTTTTTGCTGGTGAAGGTTCTTACCTCAATGCTGATGACTTCTGGCTGATGGAGGGTGGTGGTGGCAATATCTTGAAATAAGGCAACAGTGAATTTTTCTGCATTGGTTGACTTTTCTTTATATTAAAGATTTCTCCATAGCATGGGATGCTGTTTGATAGCATTTTATCCATATGAGAACTTCTTTCAAAATTAGTACTCTCAAACCATGCTTCTTTTGGCATCTAAGTTTATGTAATATTCTAAATCCTTTGTAGTCATTTCACCAAAATCACATCTTCATTGGGAACAGATTCCAGCTCAAGAAATCAGTTTCTTTGTTCATCCAAAAGAAGGAACTCTTTGTCAATTAAAGTTTTATCATGAGGTTGCAGCAATTCAACCACAGCTTCAAGATCCATTTGTAATTCTAATTCCACTGCTATTTCCACCACATCTACAATTACTTCTTCCACTGAGGTCTTGAACCTCTCAAAGTCATCCATGGAGGTTGGAATCAACTTTTTCCAAACTCCTGTTCATGTTGATACTTTGATCTCCTCCCCCACGAATCACAAATGTTCTAGCTGGCATCCAGAATGGTGAATCCATTCCAGAAGGTTTTCAATTGAATTTGCCCCAACCCATCAGAGAAATACGATGGCAACAATAGCTTTACAAAATGCATTTCTTCAGCAGCTCTTTCTGCCCACTTGTGTCTGTGCAAGTGTCCTGTCCTTCTCTGTCCCTTTTCCTAATAAACCTGTTCTTAAAAAAAAATGCATTTCTTCGATAATAAGACTTGAAAGTCAAAATGACTCCTTGATCCACGGATTGCAGAATGGATGTTGTGTTAGCAGACATGAAAACAACATTAACCTCTTTGCACATGTCAATCAGAGCTCTTGGGTGACCAGGTGCATTGTCAAAATATTTTGAAAGGAATCTCTTTTGCCAACTACTAGGTCTCCGCAGTGGGCTTAAAATATTTAGTAGACCATGTTGTAAACAACTACGCTGTCATCCAGGCTTTGTTGTTCCACTGATAGGGCATAGACAGAGTAGATCTAGCATCATTCTTAAGGGCCTTAAGATTTTCTGAATGGTAAATGAACATTAACTTCAACCTCAAGTCACCAGCTGCACTGTCAGCCTGTCCTTGAAGCTTTGAAGTCAGTTGTTAACTCTCTCTGGCTATGAAAGTCCTAGATGGCATCTTCCAATATGACTGTTTCATGAATGCTGAAAATCTTTTGAGTGCGGTCACCCTCATCAGTGATCTTAGCTAAATTTTCTGCCTATTAACTTACTGCAACTTCTATATCAGCACTTGTCACTTCCTCTTGTACTGTTAGGTTATAGAGATGACTTCTTTCCTTTTTTCCTTTTTCCTTCTTTCCTTCTTTTCCCTTTCCAGTTCATGAAGCAACCTCTGCTAGCTTATACTTCCCTCCTAAAGTTTCCTCATCTCTCTCAGTCTTCACAGAATTGAAGAGATGAGGCTTTGGTAAGGGAATGTTGCGGCTGGTTCGACCTTCTCTCCAGACCGCTAAAACTTTCTCCACTTGAGCAATAAGGCTGGTTTGCTTTCTTATCATTCATGTGTCCACTGGAGTAGCCCTTTTTATTTGCTTGAAGAAATTTTCATTTGTATTCACAACTCGGCTAACTGACACAAGCGGCCCAGCTTTCAGCTTATATCAGCTGTCAACAGGCCTTCCTCACTAAGCTTAATCATTTCTAGCTTTTGAGTTAAAGTGAGAAACGTATGACTCTGCCTTTCATGTGAACACTTACAGATGGAATTATTAGTTGACTTAATTTCAGTATTGTGTCTCAGGGAATAAGGAGGCCTGAGGAGAGGGAGAGAAGAGGGAATAGCGGGTTGGTGGAGCAGTCAGAGCACACACAACATTTATCCATCATTTACCACAGTTTGGGGCACCCCACAATAACGACACTCGTAATATCCAAGGTCACTGAACACAGATCAACATAACATACGTAATAATAATGAAAACGTGAAACATAAGAATTAGCATATGTGACACAGACACCGACCAAGTGACCACGTGCTATGGGAAAATGTTGCTAGCAGACTTGCTGGGCACAGGGTAACCACAAGCTCCCTATTTGGATCAGACATGGTGTCTGTGGTGGGGAACAAAGTGAAGCACAATAAAATGAGCTATGGCAGCATGTTAAGTTGAGCCTTTGCAGGTGATAACCTGCTGAATTAGGAGGCACAGGCTCACATGGGGTGGTGGGTACCCCCAGCCTCCAAGCTCCCACTTGGGATGTTCAATTGCAGGCCCAGTTTCACATACTCATATATGGGAAGTTATAAGGTTTCTTATTCACAGGTCCTGGAATGGGGTGGGGTGGGGGTGGAAACACAGAGGTGCCCAGTGAGCCCAGGGAAAGGCAGCCCTCCATTCTGTTGATCAGTGAGTAGGAGCTGGAGAGCAAGAGCAGGAGAGCGAGAAACTGTCACATAAAAGGAGGTTGGGGCAGAAGTCACTAACTTTTCAAGGGCTCAATTCTGAGTGTTTTTTTTTTTTTAAGATGTCCTGGAAAAAGAAAAGAGGAAATTTGGGGTGGGCTGGGGGTCATCCTAAGCTCAGGTTCTTAGCAAAATGTTCAAACTCTGGGTGTGAGCAGAGTTGCAGAAACTCAAAATAGCTGTTTTCTCATCACCGGTGTGAAATTTTCCTTTAAATACTAAACCACTTCTCTAAAGTTTGGAGAGTTCACCTACCTTTTGCCAGGACCTGATCTTGAGGGGAGAATACTCATTTTTCAGTAGCCACCTTTGCTGAGTGGAACCATATCCCACACTCTGAGCCCTGCTCAGTTATCCCTAGACTGACTGACTCGCACTGTCTGCTGCCTCATGCCGCTTACTGTGTCAGGAGCATGTGGCTTTGGGTGGTCAAGGCTTAGTCCACCATTCACCATCTGGAGAACTGGGCAACAATTCTTCGTTCACATTTGGTTCTACGATGGCCTGGCCGCCTCTCTGTCTGGCTCGCGTTGAGGTCCCCGCATGAACAGGAGCTGCAATTCCTGACGTGTAACGACCGGTGACAGATAACTTCTAGCATCTTTTTTCATGCTGGCTGTCAATACTGCCCCTTTCCTGTAGCGATGGCAGCCATTCACGCTGTCTCTCAAAGCACCTCCTGAGCTTGGGCTTTTACCCTCTTCTTCACCACCACCCCCAGGACCCCAAAGGCTTTAAATATAAAACAGTCTCCCTTTCCTCAGTCTGTTCATCATACACCTTTATGTTGAATGGCCAGACGTTTAGAAAAAGAAGTTAAAGAAGTGAGAAATCTGTAACTACGAATGAGCAATATTACAAGTTAATTAGTGGTAAAATATAATTAGCTGGAAATGATTAGGATATGACTTAGAAAGCATCAGAGATGGTCAAAATAACATATTATTCATCCTTCTTATTTTTCAAGTTCTTGATTTGAACTGTAGTAGATGTCTGTTGCCTTTTCCTGATAAGTGTGTTCTTTTCTGGTGATACGATTCCTTTTTTTTCCATCCTCTGCTCATGTTCTGTTCATGCAGCTCCTTTGGCCACAAAGAGCAGCATGTGGGCCAGCCTGGCTAATCACAGCCCCACTCCACTCCAGCCTTGGAATTAGTTCAGGGAGGAGTACATGTCTGTTATTTTACACACATGTATCTCCTTTAATATACCCTCGTGCATGTATACGTATACACACATATAAGCAAAGATATGTAAAAAATAAGATGCATTTATTTCTTGGGCTAAACTTTGTGCTATACAAACAAGGAATGGCTTTTTTATTCATACCATTTCCTTCAGTGTGCTTTATCTCAGTTCTCTTTTTTGTCCCCAGATGACATCTTGGGTAGCTTCCATAGCCATTCAATCTGTTTGAACTGCTTTTCAACAATGTACAGTCCCTTCCAGGTATTCGAAACCCTAATTCTGTTCTTTGTATAACTTTGAGATCACTTCTGATTTAAAGCATCTCTCCTTCCCTCAGGCTAACTCACGCCTTGGGGAATAAGTGGGGAACTAGTGGGATCTGCTCTCTCTCCCTTCACCTTCTCTCTCTCCTGCTTTGGTTTCTTCCAGGATTTGGGGTGGGAGAGGTAGAGCTGAAGTAGACATGCAAGTATAACAGAGGCAAAGACTCTTATAGCTAATGGTCTGCCACACGCACCCAGGCCTGCTGTGGTGCTCAGCACTGTGGGAGGCGCTTTGTGGGTTGCTCACAGCCTTGGTGTCCAGCACCGCCACCTCCCACACCTGACATGAAGAGTTCATGTGTCTGGCACTTTCCAGATGCAGGGGTCTCATCATTCTAGCTCCTCACAGGGGTGAGCACATGTCTTAAGCCAGACAAATCAGAGGCAGCCCATTGGGGATAGTAATGCTAGCACTGAAGGCTAAGGGAAACTTGAGTTATCAGGAACCATTTTGCCCCCAAGCAGAAACCCTGGCACTTTGGGGAATTGCCAGCTTTAGAATACAGCAAAACAGATTTCTGATGATACTACTTGACCCAGTCAGGCCTGATGCTAGCAGGCACGTCCCATGAATGACTCAGTGACACAAACAAGTAAATGATGCTTTTGTGAAGTCAGCTTGAGTTACATTTCTCTCATTGTAAATCAAAACCTCCTTGACAAGTAGCTGCCCTATCATTAAGATGATGAGGATTTAGCCTGGGACACAGTGAAAGTGGTAAAAGAGTGCAGGCGTGGGTGTTAGTCCCTCCAATCAATGGAGAACAGCTAGTCATGAGTAACAACACAAGGCACTTTCACAGCAATTAATGGGGTCAGACTTTTAAAAGTATTTCTTTTCTTGCCTAGGGAGTTTGGCATTTGAAAAGAACAGATTCATTTTACTACAGAGGCCCAGATAGTTATGACATGAAAACCACAGTTTTCAAACATGCTGGCTAAAGTCATTGGAAATCACTGCATGACCAAGCAAACTTGAAGGAAGCCCAACTGGTTTTCAAGCGTTTGGAACTAGAGTGGAATGAATCAAATGACAAATCTCTCTGCCCTTCCGCTTTGTCATGAAAATACAAAGTGCTAAACTTCATCATTAAATGACTGTGTCATAAAACATAACTTATTGTAAGAATAAAATAATTTGAGGCTCTGTGATTTGGTTACATAGAACAGAAGTAACAAAGGAAACAGTGGCTTGAACCTCAAATAGAATAAAGTCTGAAAGCAACCAGACCAGAGCTGATCTGGGGTCTCTAAGTCATCAGAGAGCAGGTTCCCTCCCAGCTCTCTGTTGTGACTCCCCTCATTCCCTGAGATGGCATCTTGAACTCTAGCCATCACACCCCTGCTCCAGACACCCAGCTGGATGTAGGTACAAAGCACACATCCCTTCCTTTAAGGAGATGTCCCTGTAGTCACTTGGAACTCTGTATTCAAAACTTGTTTAGATGGTCTTTCTTCATACTTTTATTTCTGGTCAAAGTAGTTTTTCAACTGGGTGGCAATGTTCTCAACAAAAGGTTGGGGGCTATATTAATAAGAAATAGAGGAGAATAGATATTTGGGGGATGGGGTGGTGTGTGACAGATTAGGGCATGAGTTCAGGGATCATGAATATTTCAAGGCTAAAAGGTATCAGTGTTTCTTAAACTTGATATATGTGAAAGGAAACTATTGAGATATTTTTGATGATGGATACTTGGGTTCTTCTTTGGAAATCTGTGTTACAGCTCTCTCTGCCTTGTCTTTCATAAAAATTAAGTTCCCAAGATGCACACACAAAAATTATACTTTTTCATAACCCATGACTTTTTGTTCATTGTGTAAGTTAGGGCTTTTTATATGTTTGCTGACAATGGGTAAAAGTCACAATTTTAATGATAAAAATAAAATATGAATATGCTATTTCCTCTATTACTATGCGTACTTTGTAGTTCTTCCTTCTTTACCAAATGAAACAAAAACAATCATAATCCTTTGACTCAATAAAATTTCATTTGGTTTATACATTTAGATGGCAGGAAGACGAAAAATGCTGTTTGGAGGAGATAGTTCTTTTTCAATAACCCATTGTTATCAATCTTCCCCACCACCTCCCTACCTTGCTGTAGCCTTACAAAATCTAATGGTCATTTTATGGGGGAAGGGTAGAGTCTCTTCATAGAACTGTGTGGGGATACTAATATGTGGCTCTTTGACTTATTAGTGAATAGGTGAGTTCATTGGTGAAAGGAAGAAGGATCAAAGTGTTTATGGAGAAGATCAGTCAGAAAGTCATGCTTTGATGTACTCATGTGTGAAACATGTAGCAAAACGATAAATTGTATACAATAAAATTGCAAGTGTTTGACCATTTGCCAATGAACTGACAATTTCAAAATGGTCAGTCTAACCATGTCAAAAGAGAGAACCAACATGACATAGCCAGGATCAAAAATAAGATAAATATAGCCTAGGGCCTCCCTGGTGGCGTAGCGGTTGGGCACTGCGCTGTGGAGCTGTTGGCAGCGGCGACGTGAGTTCGACATCCGGCCAGGGAGAATCCCACATGGCGCCGCAGACCTCTCCTGCCTTGCCCGCTGCTCCCCTCAGCAGTGTATTTCTGATCTGCCTGTTCTGCTCCCCGCTCTGTCTCTGGTGAACCCTCTCACCGCCCCATGCCTCTGCCTGTGCCCCAGCTTGTATGCATAAATAAAAAATAAATCTTAAAAAAAAAAAAAGGTAAATATAGCCTAAGTCCATATTTGAAAAAGAGTGATAAAGTAACTATAGGGACTGAAACCACCAGTCTCCATGAGCTCTTGGACTCTGGCATCCTGGAGTTACTCTCTTGTGTAATGGGACTTGATCAGGCAAGCAGAGCTAGCCTGATCCTGAAAATAAATTGGTAAAAGCCAGTTTAGACTGCTGCCTGGAAAGATAGGTCTAGGACTATAGGAAGGCCGAGACAATCTCCCATCCTGGAGTCATATTCAGCAATTGCTGGTCAAGTAAATCTAGAAATCACCAATATCATAACAGGGTGGACATACTGGATTGCTATTAAATGACCAGATTTGTGAACTAAGGAATCATATCCACAGACCACTGTGCGAGAGAAATTAAGCACAGAGTGAGGAAAAAAAGAAAAATACGAAAAATTAATCTTGACCTGTAAACCTGAATTCCAGAGTACATGAAGAAATTTAATGTTAACAAAGCTCTTAATGTTAAATCTTTAATGTGAACTTATACTAGAGGAGATAATTTTTTAAATAAAAGTTTGGCCTAAACTTTAAACCATGAAAAAAAAAATCAAGGATAAGTTAAACAAGAATGGAAAAAGAAATCATTAGAAATTTTTCCCAGAGTCATTAAAATAAAAATTGATTAGATGTAATTTACTCTAAATTAGAATGAAGAGACAATAAATGAATCAGTATTTCATCCAGAACACATCACAGATAGACAAAGACTTAAAGTGTGAGTAAACAGTTAAAGGATATAGCATAAACTAAAATTCTTCAACATATTTAATAGAAGTTCTAGAAAAAGAGAAGGGAAGGAGTAATAAAGAATATTTAAAGAGATTTAAATCTGTAAGAAGTTAAGCATTTACTTTAAAATATTTACATATTTAGTTAGAGATTATCTAGCTAGATAATAACTTTGACTTTTAGTTAAAAATTCATTTACTGCTGCTTCTTGCTAAGACCTTACTAAAATGACAGTAAAAGGATTAAAAGGACATAAATCTGAAAAGTTGTAAGTAGGAGAAAAGAAAACAGATAGGAAACTTCAGAAGTTGGAAAGTAATTAAATAAATGAACAGATTTGGCAGATGGGAGCTTAAATCTCATCTAGAATGGGAAAAGTCAACAATAACTCAGCTGATTTGTTACTCCCTCCCCCGCACCAAAATAATAATGATTCAGAACCTGCAGGATTGGGTACCTCTAAAAGGAGAATTGATTGAAAGTCTTTGTAAGAAGCACTAAGGCACCTAGACCCCTTCACTTAGGAAAGTCAGGTCACCCCCATTCCTCACTGCCTAAGAAGCAGAGGTGTGAATGTTTCTTAAGAATTATAAATTCAATTCAGGATGGAGTTTATCTCTGAGGAGGGAGGAATACATATGGATTTAGGGAGCGGTACTTAGGCCAGCTATGTATATAATATTTCCGTATTTTATTTCATTGATTAAGATGAAACTATTTGGGCCAAATGTTAAAAACATATTAAACTTGGGTGGTAAGAACATAAGTTATCATTTTGCTGTTATTTCTATTTCTCTGTATGTTTGAAATATTTCATAATTTAAATAATTGTAATGGTTTTATACTCAGAGGAATCAGGCCCCAACTAAAAATAATACATGAAAAGAGAGAGACCTAGAAGCCACAGAGGAGATGGAGTAAAACAATTATACAAGAGGAACTAGCATCACATTCTTTCAGAAAAAGCAGTAATGCTTCTGTCTTGTCCATTGGGATGGCGAGACCCTGCCTAGTACATAGTTGGTGCTTAATAAGTATTGATTTAATTCAAAAACTACCCGAGGCTGTGTTAGGAGTAAGAGAAGTAAACACAAGGAGAGGGGCAGTGACTCACGTTTGGGCAGGGACCTAGCATGTTTGTTCACGTCAGACCTAAAATAGTTTTTTAAAACAGAGTAAGCCCTTGCATATTTTTAGGTTGACATCGAAAAAAGTCTTCTAGTCTAAATTGTTGCAGAGGATGTTATTTTCAGTATATTGGCATTTAACATAATTTCAATATATTGTGATAGTTTAATATTGGCGTGTAAAAATAGACCATGGAGTTACTCTTTTTAAATTATCAAAAGGAAAACTTTGGAGGTGATGGATATCATAATGGCATAGATGGTGGTGAAAACCTTACAGAGGGATGCTTTTCTACAAACTCATCAAATTGTTTCATTAAATAGGTAGTCTTTATATGTCAATCATACCTCAAAAAGGTGTTTTTTAAAAAATTCAAAGAAATCTATATATTTATGTCTATTATGTCTAAGAAAAGAATGTATTTTTTTAATATATATTTTTATTGTTATTTATGTCTTTTACATTTTGTATTCCCCTTGGGTAGCCCACCACCAATTCACCCGTGATCCATCTCCATGGTCCCTTGTGTTCTTTTCTATTCCATTTTGTGCCCTTATCCTCCCCTCCCCCCATCCCCTTCACCCACTGAGTGTCTCTCTCCTATTTGGTTCCCTTATAGTCCTGTTATAAGTGAAACCATTCGATATTTTTAAGAAAAGAATGTATTATCTGAAAGGTAGATCACAGATAAATACAAAAGTGAGAAAAATACACAAGTCCTTCATCTACCCTCTGCAGAAACTCAATACAGTATTTTATTTAAAATCTTATATTTAGTACTCTATTGCCCCCTGGAACAAAAATGTACATATGTAGCAATTTAAATTTTAAATCTTTAATGATAAATCTGTAAGTGGTAAAATATCTTCTAAATTTATTATCATTATAAATATTAACAATAGCAAGTTAATAACAAGAATGTATTATAAAGCTTGATGATTTAATAAAAAGTAAAAATCTTATTGGAAATGTATTTCTTAATATGGACAGGGAATTTAAAATTTTCAAGTCACTGATGTATTAGTAGATCGATAAACTTATTGCCAAAATAGGTTGGGTTTAACATCTATTTTGTTCCCATTATTGTTTTTATTCTATAAGCTAAAAAATAATAGTAGCATAGCGCAGCCATTATCCATACATAATCTGAGAACAAATTCAAGAACTGGTACCTGAGTTCAAGTTCCAACTCTGTCACTTACTAGCTCTGTGTCCCTGGAAAAATAGTCTACCTCTCTGAGCTTCCTTTCTCATCTGTAAATTAGAGATCATGGAAAAAAACTGTACAGGTTGTGAGGATTGAATGAGCAAATGAATGTTTATTGCATAAACCTATCCCTGCATGTATTAAGCTTCTCTACAAGTATTAAAGCCAAGTGCTACCTAAATGGAATAGGAAAAGGTTTTTTTTTAAAGATGTATTTTATTTATACATAGAAGACCTGGGGTGTTGGCCAGAGGTGTGGGGTGGTGAGAGGATTCACCAGAGACAGAGTGGGGAGCAGAACAGGTGGATCTACTGAGATACACTGCTTGAGGGGAGCAGCGGCCCAGACAGGAGAGGTCTGCTGTGTAATGTACATCAGCTCCCTGGGCAAGGATTGAACTCATGTTTCAGTAGCTGGTGATAGCTTGATTGCTCTGAGATTTTAACCCCTGTGGCACAAGGGAGGTCCCCTGCCCCCGGCCGAAATAGGAAGAGTTTTACTATAATAGAGTCCCCAAGTGTGTTCATTTCGCTGAACTATTTTTCAAAATAAGAAAAAAGAAATCACATGATGATTTATTATACAAAAATTATTTTTAATGACATAGCAGGTGACAACTCTCATTTTTATTAAAAGCAAATAATTAGAAATCACCTGACTTGGGGAAGGACTTTTTCCTAGTTATCGGAGTCATTCACTTTCCCAGTGTCTGCAATAATGTCTTTAAGTTTCCTTTGCTTGGGGTCCCTGAGGTTTCTATAACCATGGGATATCATAAAGCTCAAAATAGAAAAGTGATAGGCCTCTCTTTCTTACAGGGGCAAAGCCAGGTTGTGAAATGGATTTTGTCTGAAGGCAAGATGACATGAAGACTAGCAGGAGTAAGAATGAAACTGAATGTCACAGAGCTTCACGTTGACCAAGAGCCACCCAAGATGGCAGCATGGACAGTCTTGTGACCCACCGCTGCCCTGTTGGGGTCTGCTGATAAGCAGCAGGCCTGGAAGTAGCTGAGCAAGGGAAACAGCAGGAATAACCTGGTTTCTCAGGAGGCCACGCAGTTTAGATGCCAACATGTTGGCCTACAGTTGGGGCAGCAAGAGCCCAGTCGAGAGGCCACTTTTCCCAGAACCCGCAAGATGGGCGCACAAAGAGATCCAGAAGCAGGAATCTTGGGACTACCCCTCAGGTAAGTACAAAAGCTTGCAATTGGCCCTTTAGGGGGATTGTACCCATGACTCATTTTCTTACCTGCAGGAATTATTTTTGATTGTTAGCAAAACTGTTTTACTTTATGGACTGAGGCTTTGACTGAGAGCTGTGCTTACAGATTAGAGCACCCAGCAGTGAGCTGGGTGAGCTGGTCAGGACTGCCTGGCTTTGTTCTGCTGGAGAGGCATCTGGGGTTCTGGTGGGACCCACTCCACAAAGCTCAGAACGGTGATCCCCTCTGTGGAAGAGGATTCATAAGTCTGAGCTGAACTCTGGGTGCCTCAAAGATGTGACTTTCGCCCTGTCCACCTATTGATCTAAAATAGTCATATGCTTGGGTCAATTCTTGTGTTGCTTAAAAACAGGACTTTCAGCTGTATCCCCACACACATTTTTTAGAACTGCGAGTGAATTCCAATAACCAGCTATTTGAAAAATTATGAGTTATTTTTAAAAAGTAAGTAAATAGCTAATTACCAGTTATTTAAATTCCATATCATAGCTGTTAGGAAATGCTCTGTGCTTTGAGGGGTGGGTGGGTATGGTGATATCACACACACACAACCCTGGCAGGGAGGTGCCATTTGTGATCTTATTGCCCGGGTAACATGTCTAACCTTCTTTAGCCTTACATACTAGCATGTACCAAACACCAATTATATATCACTGCCCTGGGCTGTTCTCAGGTTATTAGTTATATTTTGCTGCCACCCTTCTTTTTTGGGGGGGAAGGGAAGAAGTACAAAGATACACAAGAAATTTGTTGAAATTCTATGTAATTGTGAGAGGGTTTGCTAAGCTCAAATGCTTTCTACAATATTGTAAAGGTATTCCATAGTCAAAAGTCAGAATTTAGAGAATTGATAGAGCATGCTCAGAGAAAGAAAGAATGAGAAAGGATAGTGAAAACACACAACATCAGACTTCAAAAGGTCCTAGGAGATTATTTATAGAAATAGCATCAGACAACAAGAACTGACAAAATTACTTTCCAATGTTAGATGGTCTAGTATCACCAAGGGAACTTTCCATCTGATTAAAAATAATTATTGCTGGCATTAAATCCAGTTGGAATCACCCAGCACGATTTATCTTCTATTTCATGCTGCTACCATATGCCCAACATTGTGAAGCAGAAACATTCTCTTTCATTCTGATAAATAGTACTTTGTAAATATTTAGAGACAGAAGCTCTGGATGGCTGAACAGTTCTGGTGGGGAACATGTGCCAACAAGCCCATTTTTCATGTTCTTGATGGAGACTCTGTTTGAGGTGTGGGGCACAAAAGCATTTATGAAACCAGGTATGCCTTTCCCAAAAGTCTTGTTTAGAATTAACAGCAATTAGAGGAGCATGGCTGGCTTCTTCATTATGAGCTGTGCTTTCCAAAGGAGTACAGCTACCTTGGAATAAGACATTTTGCTGTTTGGCTAGTGTTATATTGGTTGACAAACTGCCATATTTATTATCCTGGCTTTTTGGGGAATAGTTGATTCAAGAAAGAAACCATCCCAAAATGACATTATTTGGCGAGAGCATCTTTACAGAGACCATCAAGTTAAAATGAAGTCATGAAAGTGGGCTCTCTTCCCATATACCTGAGGAAATTTGGACACAGAGCATGCATAGAAGGAAAACAATATAAAGAAACAGAGAAAAGATGGCCTTCTAAACATCAAGGAGAAAGGCCTGGAAACAGCTAGCTTCTTCCTTCACAGGCCTCAGAAGCAACCAACTTTGCCAACACCTTGATACAGACTTTTTGTCTTCCATAACTGTCAGATAATGATATCTGTTTTTCAAAGAAATAGAAAGGTATCCTGTGTTCATGGATTGAAAGAATAAATATTGTTAAAGTGGCCATCTTAAAACAATCTACAGACTCAATGCAATAGTGAGCACATTCCTAATGGTATATTTCAATGAAATAGCACAAAAAATTCTAAAATTCATATGGGACCACAGAAAACCCCAATGGTTAAAACAATACTAGCCAAAAGAAAAAGAAGAAAAATGGAGGTGTTATGCTTCTTGACTTCAAACTGTACTATAAAGCACTAGTAACAAATCATTATGATACTAGAACATACACAGACACACAGACCAAAGTAATAGAATTGAGAGCTCAGAAATAAACTCATACATTTATGGACAGTTAATTTATGACAGTTTAACCAAGAACTTACAATGAAGAAAGGAAAGTGTCTTCAGTAGGCTTTGGAAATGTTGGGAAAATGAAATGAAATTGTTGGGAAATTTGGACAGTCATATAACACACCAAAAAATGAAATTATATAACACCATACAAAAAAATAATTCAAAATGAATTAAAGACTTGGATATAAAATCTGGAACCACAAAATACATAGAAAAAAACATAAGTGGTTTCCTTGACACCTACCTCAGTGATGTCTTTGGCAACTTAACTCCAAAAACAAGGGAAACAAAAGCAAAAAATAAACAATGGGACTATCTCAAACTAAAAAACATTTGTACAGCAAATGAAAACAACACAAAAATGAAAAGGCAGCCTACTGACTAAGAGATATTTGCACATCATGCATCTGATGAGGGGTAAATTTCCAAAATGTAAACTCATATAACTCAACAAAACAAAACAACCAACCCAATCAAAAAAATGAGCAAAGAAATAAGTAGACACATCTCCAAAGAAGACTTTCAGATGACCTACAGGCACATGAAAAAAAATATTTAAATTTAAATGTTTACATTAGGGAAATGCAAATCAAAACCACAGTAAGATGTCATCTCACATATGTGGAATGGTCTATAGCAAAAAGACTGGAAACAACAAGTATTTGTGAGGGTAAAAAGAAAAAGGAACCTTGAAATTTGTTGGTGGGACTGGAAATTGGTGCAGCCTCTGATAAACTGTATGGGGATTCCCTTAAAAACTAAAATTAGAAATACCATGTATCCAGTAAGCCCACTCCGTGGTATTTATCCAAAGACAATGGAAACACCACTTTGGAAAGCTGCTGTGTACATAGCATTGTTCACAATAGCCAAGACGTGGAAACCACCTAAATGTCTATCGATGGATAACTGGATAAAGAATTTATGGTATATATGCTTGATAGAATGCCACTCAGCCAGTAAAAAAGATGAAATTTTGTCTTTGGGGAACAACATGGATGGAACTAAATAAAGGTGATTATACTAAGCAAGTTAATTCAGAAAGTGAAAGACAATCACCAGATGGTTTCACTCAACTATAGAACATGAATAAGCAAAGCAAATAAACTATAAATCACAATAAAAATAACTCTTAGATACTGGGGGAAAATGGTGATTACCAGAGGGGAAGAAGGGGGCTGAGGAACGATTGGAGGGGGTCAGTTTTATAGTGGGAGTGGCACTGGAAGTATGGTCATGGGTGTGTGTGTGTGTGTGTGTGTGTGTGTGTGTGTGTACACATATAACAGAAAATGCACTCCTGAGACTTAAATAGTATTGTAGACCAATAAAATTTTATTGAAAAAAGCATGTTGTTTAAGTCCCCCCATTTGTGGTACTTTATTACAGCAATCTTAGCATATTAGTACAAAAAGAAGCCAAACGGAATGTCTTTGGCAGGGGTGGGGGGTGGAGGGGTGGGAGGAGTTCTATTTTGGGAATCCGAGTTGAGGAGAGAGCTGTGAGGAGGAGGAGGGGCTCACCACTGACACTGGGACATGAGCCCTGATTGTGTGTGGCCCAGCCTGTTGTGTCTTGCTCTCTGAGACTGTCAAGGCCTCAGACTTAGCCTCCTCCCCGCTGCCCATGCTTCCTAGCTGTAAACTGTCTAAGCCAAAATGTACACCCCCTGCGGTGGGGTGACCATCTTCCTCGGGGGCCTCACTTGGACTTCATTTAAGTCAAGCGTTAAGTTCCAGGCCAGTCTCATGCCCCGGCTGGCTTCTCTGTCCAGCATCTGCAGTGACAAAGTTAGTAGTCAGATGTCTGTTATCCTGTACCTTGTGAGGGGATCTGTTGTCCAGAACTGCAGTACCTTAGATTTTATTTGATGTAAATATACATTTATGGGCATCCCTGACTCTTCCAGGGACTAGAATTGGGCTATGGTGCTCCTCTTGATTGTTTGTGTATGGGTGTGCCTCCCCCAAATTGGGACTTTAAGGGAAACATAAATAGTAGTCATTGCAATATTCAGTTACCATTGGACTCAAACTGGAATTTTCTGTTCTTGCCTTTTATGGGCATCTCCCTAAATGAGAAAACTTGCCAGATGCACATTCCCTCAGTAATTGTTGCTGTTGTTTGCAGAAGTCTATAGAAAATCATGCTCCATTTGTAGATCATTTCTAAGGGCCTTCTTTCCTCCCCGCCCCCACCCCCAGGATATTCTGCCCCCATCTGAAGTGTGTAACTTTAAAGAGCAAGGATGTATCTTTCAAGAGCAAGGAGGAATATCTTAGGACACTAAGTTATATCTTACCTGTTCATTGTTAAAAATCATTTATCCATCTTGAAGATATCCCCCTAAATGTTTACCATATGCAACTTATCAAAATGAAAGAGCTTTTCAATTTGGCAAAGTTGGGGCCTGCTAACTCTGTGATACAGAAAATGAATTGTGCAGAAAAGAATGGCAATTGTCATTAGAAATAAAGAGCAAAGTGAAGAAATGGGAGAAAAATATAGGGCAAGGGAGTGATTCTTTGTTGTCAAGGTGCCCAGGAAAGTTTCTCAAAGAATTTAGGGAGCCTGTTTTCCTTGTTCTCTTCAACTATGGATTAGAGCCCAGACAGGCAGTCAGACAGAGCAGAGGGAGAAGTCAGGGAAACAAAGAAGAGTGGATATTAGCAAAGTTTGGAGACATAGGGGAAAAAAGTAGAGGAAATTATGTGTCTGCATGTATTTTCTCATTGTTGAACATGCATAGATAATATTAAATACCAGAGCTTTTCCAAATAGCCACCAATTCCTATAACTAAATACTAGACTTAATGGTACTTAAAAATAGCATTTATCTAGAATATAGCTCCAGGGTCCGTTATCCTTTATCAAACAAAAAATACTTTACATAGAAAAGTGCAGGTCCTGCTGGCTATGCGCCCAGCTGATACAGGTTAATAATATGCATCTACAATGAAAACAATGGATGATTTGGAAAAAGAGCTGGTTCAGCATTTTTCACTAACTGGTGAAAAGGAAAAGTTGTTGAAGATTGAGTAGTAGTAGTAGCAGTAGTAGTAGTAGTAGTAATAACAATGCACACATGAGGACTGCAGTCTAAATTTGTTATTAAAGAATGGATGTGCAATTCACTTCTCACACATGCCCCACATTTTCTGGGGGGTTTTTTTGTTTTTTTTTGTTTTGTTTTGTTTTGTTTTTTTGTTCAAGCTGGGGTACAGGCCAGAGGCAGGGGGCGGCGAGAGGGTTCACCAGAGACAGAGTGGGGAGCAGAACAGGCAGATCAGAAGTACACTGCTGAGGGGAGCAGCGGGCGAGGCAGGAGAGGTCTGCCGCACCATGTGGGACTCTCCCTGGCGGGACTCTCCCCGGCTGGGTGTCGAACCCACATCGCGCGCCGCTGACAGCTCCACAGCGCAGTGCTCAACCGCTGCGCCACCAGGGAGGCCCCACATTTTCTGGTTTTAACCAATATGGACGAGTAGAAAGACAGAGGAATGCTGGGGGAGGTCATGCCCACCCTGATTCCTCCTGAAGAATATGGCAAAGGTGTGGACATGGACGAGGGACAGCCTACTGAAGAGGACATCTCAGAGGGTTAAAGGGTTATGGTTGATGCAGAACCATAAACTGCACCTGCAGCTCCAGTTTGCACGAGCCTGAGAACATTTCGAGAAACATTGGAAACTCTTTAGAAATGAATAGGGACAGTTCTTCTTGAGAGATTTAGTACCTCCACAGACAGGATTATTAACATGTGCCTTCTGTGCTTTTTAAGAAGTTATGTGGTACCTACAGCTTCTGGTCTCCCAAGAATAGTAGTAGGTCTCATCCTTATGCTGTGGCACGTATCCAAATATTGCCCACTCCCTCCTTTTACTTTTCTATTTTATTCAGTCTTCAAGGATTCTATTAAATCTCATCTTTTTCGATGATATTACTCAACATGCCCAGCCAGTAATAATTTCAATATAATCTCATAAAACTCAGTGCTTATATTGCCTAGAGCTATTATGAATTTTGCTCTAGTGTAATACTGGGTGATTAAAAAAACATCACTGAATAGTGACTGAGTCACTGAGTCTTACCACCAGGATGCTATGACTTTATTTTTCTATATTATGTTAAAATTATTTGGATTTCCACTGGCCAGGATGACAAAGAAAAAAAGTCAATCTCAGTTTTTATTGGAGTGATTTATGCTCTCTAGAATAGTCTGTCATTAGTCTTCATTGGGTACCACTGAGATGCCCTTGTCCAAGCCTGCACAGCTTGGTCCTTTCAGTCAGCTCTGACTTCTACTCCATTCGGGTGTGGAGGGATCTCAGAAAATGCTGGAGGCTTCAGAGCACGGAACATAGTTTTCCCTGGAGAACACCACCCTGCCTTTTTTCCTTAGGTCTTTATCCTCCACAGTATGTTATAAAATTAAATCTTGAAAACCCTGGAGTCTGAAGAACTGGATCACAATCTAGTCTCACTTCCTCCTGTTCCCTCAACCTATCTCAACTCTACAATTCCAAATCCTTCTTAGCAAATACTTGTCCTCTGGAAAATTCCGCTTAATTGTCTTTCAGTGAGTCTTTGGAAATATATCTTGAGCCAGCATTGGGGCAGGGGGCCAAGGGTAGGATTGCTGATGCTGGACTGCTCTCTTATCTACTCACCCAGCTCTGCCCTCATTTGGCATTCATCATATAGATGGCAACTTTTCAAGTTCAAAGTCTCCTCTACCCAACTAGATTATAAATGTCTATAGACACTTACCGTATATCTAAGATCTTCATGTCCTATGCTAGGCACAAATTGATTTATTTTTATTTATGTAATAAATAAAAGATGGAGAAAAGCAGTCAGCTTGGTGGAGGTGGTGGTGGTTTCTGTCCATTTTCTCTTTGCTGAAACTGCTAGTAAGTCAGGTTTCCTTGTAGGGCCTTTCTTAAAGGTGAAAGAGATTCACTATAACCTCCAAGTGCTGCTTATATTTTAAGACCAGGTTCAAACATCATCCCTTCTATGAAGCTTCTGTGAGTTTGCTCAATAAATGTAGTTTTTCCTCTTTATAAACTCCCCAAATGTTGACTAATTTACCTTTCCTTTTCTTTCCTTAGCCAAGATGTCTGTTTCTTGAGGATGCTATGGGACAGCATGACTAAGTACAGATTCTGGGACCCAATTACTTAGATCCAAAATCTCACTGTGCCGCCTCCTAGGGGTGTGAGTTTGTGGAAGTTTCCTCATTTGGAAAATTGTGATTTATATTAGTACCTATTTCATGAAAGAATTATATGGCTTTATAGAAAGTACTTGGGACAGAGTGGGTATTTGATATGCTGGTGCAACTTTGGGTATTTTATGGTATTTGTGGTATTTAGTATTAATTTATGCATCCATGATCACAGAAATATGACAATGAGAGCAAATGGAAGGAAAAGAGATGCTACTAATAAAAATGAATTTTTAAAATAAATCACTGGTTAAACATACACAATGATTAGAACTTAGCTGATAGAGTGTTTCCTAAACAAGACCCTTTCATGGCCTGCTTTAAAGAATAGTATAGTTAGCATATCAGTTTTAGCAGTGTTTCTGAAGTTACTGAGTGTTGAAAACAACTTGCTCTGTTTAACACTCTAGAGACTTCGCCAGCTTCAAGCAATGTATACTGTGTATATGTACATTCTACAAACCAAATTGATAAGGTGTGATTTTACATTTAACCTAATGAGTCACCATATCATTTTAAATGACCCTAGTTTTGTAGTGTCTAAAGGATGACAAACACTAATTTGACCCATATCAACAAAATTTTCCAACTTGGTAATTATTTATTTGCATATGCCAGATACAAATGACCCAGAATGCTTCTAGGAATTGAGTTATATTCAGTTTTTCAAAGGATTGTAGAAATGTAGCTTAAGTTGGAAACAAACTTAGAAAGGTTTGGAATGTTTACAGGAGGTTGACTGAAGAGCGCTGAGGAACAATACCCCTAAGAAAGTAGGGGAGCTGAATTGGGCACAGGAGGAAGATGCACTATGATAAAGTTGCAACAAAGCTCTCTTTCCATCCCACAGGGAGCTCTTGATAGCTTGGGTGGTACTTCAGAGTTACCCACAATTGAGGCAAGGGTTTGGGCCTTTATATGACCACCACCAAAACACACACATACACACACACACACACAGCCTAAAAAGAAAAAATCCTTGTGCAACGTAGCTCCATTCCATTATTGGCAGTTCCTTGTGGGTACCTGGGCTGGGAGCCTTATCAGTCGACTCCAGGAAATTTGGGAATGTTTCCGGATCGTGAAAGTGGGATCTGGGTACCATATCACAACATCTATTACACCGCACAAATATAACTTGACTTTAAAGTTCTGCCTTATGAAGCAGATGACATACGCTCTTAGTGCTTAGTGAGTCCTCATTTTAGTGCTGAGCAAGTTGTCTGTCTTTGTGATCCAGGATTCTTATGCGGGAATTGGAGATGCTCTATGAGGAATGGGAGAAAAGAGCTACCTAGGTCTGTTTGAAGTATAATATTCATGGGCAGTCTTACCAAGGATTATGCTGCTTTAAACAGGCTCCCAAGCCTTTGTAATTCCCACCCTTAGCCCCAGCAAGACCCAAAAGAACAGCTAATCCATCCCTTGACAACTGAATTTACCTTGATTGTCTAAGGACAAGAGAGAGAGGCTGCCAATCTTGCTATTATGTAGACAGTGAAACTCATAGGATATTCTTCTTCACCACCAGATCTTTACTGAAAATGAGAAAATGGAAAGATTCAGCCTCTGTCCTGGGATTGTGTGGACATCTGACTCCTTCGTGGTGTCATAATGTAGAGCATTGGTTTCAAATCTGATTAAAACCCAGGAGTAAACAATGCATATTAATTGATCCATGCATTTCAGTGAACAGTAAATTTGAATCCCCGGATTGATTTTTCTGAGCAAGCCAATAAAGTGAGTAAAACTTGCATTATTTATCACTGGTCATCCAATGTAATGTCTAAGTCAACAGACTGGTGAGCTTTTCATGTCTCCTTGGGGAAGTAGTAGGCTTAGTGGAGAGAGATCAGGATATGGCATCAGATTTTTGCTCTGAATCTTTCAAAACCCAACAGAAGCCATCCAGAGATCTGTTGTGGTCAGGTGAGTATACATGTACACAAAAAAGACAGCCCATTTATAACCTTAGAAAGAAGACAATAGACTAAAAGGAAACCAAGTTATTTTTACCAGTCAGATGAGTCATTTTTCCCAGGAGGTTAATTATCATTAATGGCTTTAATTAAGGAGTCATGTGAAGTATTTATCTTGGAAAATGTGAATCCTAGTTGTTTGTGCTATTGGATTTTAGCTCTCTGCTGTGACTGTGTGCTTTCAAAACACCCTATTAATGTTGAGTTTCTTTGGTGCTATATGCTGAGTTTGTGATGCCTGAGGGCTTATTTTATAGTGACCCTGGCCAGGTTTAGTCTGGCATTTAACTACTATGGAGCTAGAATTATTCTTGTTCATTTGAGGCTTCCACATTGAAATTTGTAAGATAAATGAGTCAGTTGCATCTATTCTCTAGCAATTAACTGGTAATTGGGGCATTTAATCAGAATACTGACTTGAAGGACTTTAGCTTGATTAGAGGCTGTTATCATGAAACAAAAATTCAACTCCTAGTTCATTTCATTCATGTGTTATATTCACATCCTAAGTGCAGCTCAAACCCAAACCTAGCTTCTTAATAAATATTTTACAAACAAATGGATACTTACAAAAATGTTTTATGGAGATTTAATAGATATAGGGGCCAATCTTCCATGAAATACTCAGATCAATAATACTCACTCTACAATTATTTATTGCGCATCTTGCACTTGGTGCAAGAATGCTGCTCATAAGTATATAAACATGAATAATATAGCTGTTGAATTAAAGAATCCTGGGTTGACCTAAGTTTTGCTTGAACCAGAGTATAAATCAAGATAAATAGATGTCCCTCCGTTTCTTCAGCTAATCATCAAACTTAATGATCTGTAGAGTGAATATGCAACAGGCAAGTAAGTTCTTATAGTTTGTACAAAAATAATCAAGATTACATACATGTTAGCAAAATCAGTAGTTTAAGCCTGACTATATGTTAATATCACCTGGAATGTTTTCCAAAATGCTGGACCATACCTTATACCTGTTAGATCAGAGTATCTGGGCTTGGAATTTTGGCATCAAGTTTTCAAGGATTGCAAGTGATTTTATGTGTTAAGAACTGTTGACTTAAGCAAAACAATTTTTCTAATTTAACTTCAAGGATATGGATACAGAACTGTAGCAAGGAGATAGAGGATCCTAATATTCTGTGAAGCCATAAGAAAAATAGATGGGTGTGAGGAGGTTGAGGGCAAAGGAGCCAAGAAGCTAGCCTCTGGCCTTCTGAGCCTGGCCCTGCAATTACTTCCCCACTCATAAGTACATGGCCTTATTTGCAACAGAAATAGCTGAAGGAGGATGTTTCATATTTGCCTTTCAAATCTCAGGCTGGTGATTTGAGACCATTTCACCTTTGCAGAATAGAAAGACACCATAATAGGATGGGGGGGATGGGGATTGAGCTAGACAATCTCAGTGTCCCTCACAGCCATCCCTGGGAGATCAATCACACCCACTCTCTTAGTTTCAGCAACTGTAAACGATGATGCCACTCAAATCAATATCTGTAGCTAACGCCTCTACCCTGAGCTTCAATTATATAGACCCAAATGTCTTCCAGATCGCCCTGCCTAGATATTTCAGGTAATACAAAATCAACATATCACCTAATGAGCTCATCTACCTTGCTACACTTGCCCTCTTTTTATCTCCAGTTGCTGTGAATGTCACGGTCATCCACCCAGGCCTCCAGGCTGCATTCCTAAACTATAAGTTGGATGCCTTCCTTTGCCTCCTACTCCTATCCAATCTCTGTCTTATCAATCTTTCTCATTCACCCTGTCCTCTCTAGCCCTGCCACCACTCTTATAGTCTTAAGCCTCCACCATTCCTCATGTGAAATTCTGCAGCAATGTCCTGATTGGTTTCCCTAGCTCCAACCTTCACCCCCTCAAGTCTATCCTCATAGAGTTGCATCATACCCAAACATGATCAATTCAGTTCCTTGCTGTTCCTGTTGGTTCTTCATCCCCTAATACAAGGGCCTTCAACTCTGGCTGCATATGAAAATCTACATAGAATCTATTATAAGACATAACCTATGGTCTTTTAAAACTGTCAGTGCCAGAACCCCACTTAAGACCAACTGAATCAGAGTTTCTGGGGATTGGGTTTGGTCATCAATATTTTTTTTAAACTCTTAAATTAGACCAAATCCTGTTTTGGCTACCTTTTGATATCCAAAATTTAGTTGCTCAACCACTTACTGGCTTAAAATAACCACCTTTTCCTCATCTCTCACAATTTCGCCCATCAGGAATTCAGAAGGGACTTGCCTGGGACAATCTCCTGCTCTACATCAGCTGGGCTCGCTTGTTAATACTTAGATGACAGGTGGACTGAGGCTCCAAGCTGGCTTCACTGCCGTCAGAGAGGCTGTTCCACAAGCCCCTTCAACTAGAGTGCCCACCTATGGTCTCTCTGGAAAGCACATCTCAAAGTCTTGTTAAACAGAACTTACATGGCCTTATGCCCAGATGTGATCCACAGATCAGCACCAGTACCGGGAAGTCTATTAGAGAATGTAGAGCTTCTGGTCCCGTCCCAGACCTTCAGAATCAGAAGCAACTTTTTAACAAGATCCACAGGGATTCAGATGCACAGTAAAGTTTGAAAGCACTAACCTGCCAGTCAAATTCTGATATCCTTAAGGCATTTGAGGTCTTTTTTAATTTGGCTCTTGCCATGTATCTACAGTTTTAATGCTCTCCATTTTTTCCTGAACTTTAAGATGCAGGAACACTAAACAACTTTTAGTTCCCTAGAATTTATGCTCCATCCTTCTGCTCATTGTCTTCCTTGCTTATAACACCTTTCCTCTTTCCTTCTCCGACCAGACATCTAGTACTCATTCATTCAACTGAGTACAGGTATCACTTCTGACAGGATGCTGCTTTTGCAGACCCTCCCCACACCTGACTTAGTGTTGGTGACATTGTGTTTTTATTTATAGAACATTGTCTATTTTCTGGGTCAGCATCCTCCACTAAACTGTGATCTCCTTATGGACAAGGTCTATGCCTTAATTATATTTATTTTCCACCCCTTAACACAGGATCTATTTTCCACCCCTTAACACAGGATCCTTAATTAATGGGTATTAAATGAAAGGAAATATGTATGAGTGTATAATTTTGATTAAAATTGCTCTCACAAGTTGTAGAACAGAATCACCTGTGAAGCTTCTTATACCTATCTGCCTGAATGAGCATCACTGCTAGAGATTCTGATTGAAGAATCAGAAGCCATATATCAGCAAGTTGAAGAAATGACACAGGTGGTTCTCAGCCAAATTGAAAAAACAGTGGTCCTAGTTTTGGGAAATGATAAAATCTATTTTCCATGTTTACTTTGTACTAACTAATCTCACTATGTAAGAGTTTGATCCAGATCTAGAATTTTAGAACCAGCAAAAAAAAAATGTACTTAGCAAAAACAAGGGTTGAGACTTTCAAACACACAAAAGCTGAGAATTCCTCACCAGCATTTCTGTCTAAATGTTAAAGGAAGTCCTTCCATCAGAAGGAAACAATATCACATGGAAATTTGGTTCTACACAAAGGTACAAGGCACATATGACACAATTTTTTTTCTTATTTGTAATCGTTCTGAAAAATAACTGATCATTTAAAAACAAAATTGTAACAATGCGTTGTGATATTTATAAGATGCTAGAAATAAGATGTATGAGAACAAACAATACACAAAGCACTGAAGGAGGGAGATGGAAACATGTTGGATAAGGTTCTTACGCTATATATGAAGAAGTATAATTCACTTTGTTTTGTTTCTCTATATTTCATATATAACTTTGAAAAAGAATAGCAATATTGGAAAAGTCACATTATTTTATTTCACATTGTATTATAAACTACAATAGTCAAGAGTGTGGTGTTGGCAGAGAGAGACACAAACATATCAAAGGAACAGAATAAAGAGTGTAGAAAGAGACCCACACATTGATCAATTGAATTTCAACATATTGACTGCAGAGGCAATCAATGAAGAAAAGATAATTTTTTCAATAAATGGTTCCTGAACAATTCAATATTGCTATAGAAAAAATAGAACCTCAACCCACACATCACAACATATGCAAATAATTTAAAATGGATCATAGACTAAAATATAAAACCTAAACTATGAAATTTCTATAAGTACTCACAAGAGAAAATTATTTGTGACTTGTATTAGGTAAAGATTTTTTGGATAGAATACCCAAGACATGATCTATAGAGGAAAAGTTTGATATGCTGAATTTCATCAAAATTTAAAAGTTATTTTTTGAAAGATAGTATTGAGAATAAAAACACAATTCATGGACTAAGAGAAAATATTCGAAAGTCACTTATTTGATAAAATATTTTTATATAGAAATTATGAAAAACACTCAAAAGCATTAATAAGAACATCAATAGCCCAATTTTTTAAATGGGCAAAAGATTGAACAGGCATGTCACTAAAGGAAATAAAATGAATGGTAAATATACACTTAACATCAATAGTTAACCAAGAAATGAAAATTGAAACTACAACATGATACTATCATCTGCCCATGAGAATGGCTAAACTTAAATAGACTGTCAATACCAAGTGTTGACAAGCATGTAGAGCACGAAACTCCCATCTACTGATGGTGGAAATGTAAAATAATACAACTGCTTTGGTAACAGTTTGGCATTTTCTTAAAAGGTTAACACTCCTACCACACATCTACTCCTAAGTATATACATGAGAGAACTTAATATATGTACCCACACAGAAACTTGTACTAAATATTCACAGCAGCTTTATTTAAAATACAAATGTAAAACAACCCAAATGTCTACCAATAGGTGAATGGGTTAGCAAATGGGTATATGGTCACATAAATGAATGGCTATATATCTGGACAATGAACATTTCTCAGCATTAAAAACAAATGAACTTGAAGTATGTAATACTATAGCTAAATCTTGGAGTAAGCATGTGAGGAAAAGATGATCTACAAAAAATGACTAAATAATATATGATTCCAATTACATAAAATTCTAGAAAATGAAAACTAATCTATTGTAACAGAAAGTCATAAAGTGGTGAGTAAGGTTGTGGTAGAAGCAGAGGGAGAGAATATGGAAAGGAACGAGAAATTGGGGTGGGGGTGACAGACACGTTCATTATCTTGACTACAATTATAGTTTCATAGATATATACATATCTAGAGTCACCCAATTGTATCTAATTGTGTTTTGTGCAACTTGATGTATGTTAATTATACATCAATAAAACTGTAAAAGAAAAAACTCACATGAGATATAATTTCACGCCCATCAGACTTGCAAAATTCAAAAAGTCTTAACAATATCAAGTACAGCCAAGGATATGATTGTATACAGCAAAAGGAGTATAAAATTCACACAACCTCTTTGGAAAGCAATTTGGCAATATCAAGTTGCAGATGAATTGATGCACACACCTTCAAATTTGCATTTCTACTTTCAGGTAATTACCCTAAGAAAACTATTATCCATGTGTACTTTAAGACATATATAGGCAGACTCATTGTAACATAAGGGCAAAGAAATTGAAAACATCTTGAATGCCCATCAATAAGGGAACAATAAATAGATTTGCAGATATATTATAATGTATTTGTATATTTTACAACAGAAGTAAATTGTAGTGTTGTCATATGATGAAAGGAAACAGAAGTTTTTTTTCCTGACTTTCATGTGAAAAGAAACCGCTGAGGCTCTTTAGATCTGAAGGGGACTCAAGGTTGTGCCTTTTTTTTTCTTCTTTTTTTGAAAGCTTTATTTATGTATACAGGAGCTGGGGTGTAGGCCACATGTGTGGGGAGGTGAGAAACAGAATGGGGAGCAGAACAGGCAGACTGACTGAAACGCACTGCCGAGAGGAGCAGCGGGTAAGGCAGGAGGGGCCTGCTGTGCCATGTGGGAATCTCCCTGGCCCGGGATCGAACTGGTGTTGCAGTGGCTGCGGACAGCTTCATAGGCTGAGCCCTTGTGCCACCAGGGAGGCCCCAAGGTTGTGCCTTTTTAAGAAGCTGCCAGGTGATGCTCTGCTTGTGTTTCAAGGTATTTTGCATAACTAGACAATACTGCACACATGAACTTCATATATTTGTATCAACATGGATGGAGCTTAAAAAAATAATGTGGAAAAAAAATGAGCAGCTAAAAGATTTGCACAGTATGATAGCTTTGTTTTAGAAGTTTAAAGACACAAAGCAGTCCTGTACATTGTCCGTGGATAAGATAGACATAGGTGAAAAATGGTAATAGACATGGACATGGAAGATAAGCAAGAGGAGAAGTGGACTGTAGGAGGAAAGGGAATAAAGAGTGCTGGAGAGGGAAACAAGAATGCAGCTCTAACCAGAATATTCTATTTTGTTTAAAATACAGAAAGTATCAGAAACAGTAACATTTGTTCTTTGTTGGATATGTACACAAATGTTTTATAGGATCTTGAGAACGTTGACATTTTTAAGCTTATAAAACAAACACAAAAGGAAATTAATATCCAAATAGAACCTCTCACACAGTTCAGCTTCCATGACAATAACAGCACTGAAAATTGGCACACCTCATGCTGTAATGACTCTGTTGCCTCTGGGTCTTCCAGAGAAAGCACTTCACTCACTAATGCCTCCGCAAATGAGAGGCAGAGTCTCCTTTTGATTACATGTCATATCTTGGTAGAGACCTTAGCGCTCTTCTTTCTGTGACCCTTTTTTACTCTCCCTTAGCAGAGCCACTTTGTAATGACATTTTCTTTCCTTGGGCATCAGATTGTGCTTTTAGTGTAGTTGAAATTCATGGGATAGATTTGTATATGACTGTGGCAACTTGATAAACTTTGGCATTTGTAACACTGATGGCAGTGCTACACTTGGAAAGTAAGTGTGGGAGTGGTTGTGTCAATGTTTTCAGGGATTAGTCATTTCCCCGCTGTCGTCTGTGATGTGACAAGTCAGTCCTTCATGACTGGTTGTTCTCTTTGCAGACTTGTCCACATTAGCTAGGAAGGGCCCAGAGCAGCCTGAAGAATTAGATCTGTTGTAGCTCCTGAGACTTCCTACCTGGCTATTTCTTTCCCAATGTGAGTGAGAAAGGACCCAAGAATATAGGGGAGCCAAACGAGAGATCAGGAGGAGAAAATAGCACACAAAACAAAGACAAAAACAAAAACAAAACTAGCAGGCATCCATAAATAAGAGACATTCTACAGGGGAGGAGAAGGAAAAGAGCACAAGGGGCTATGGTGATGGTTCACTGGTGAATTGGTGGTGGGAAACCTACGGGGAATACACAATAATGTAAAGGATACAAATTTAAAAAATAATAAAAATAAACAACCACCAAAAAAATTTTTAAAAGGACCCAGCTTCCCAGGAGAGACAGACCATCAGTCAAATTGCACTAAGCACTGCATGGGTAAGAAGTTCTGGCCCTTATAGTTAATATGGGTCCTCTTCTCTTACCCCAACCCCTCTCATGGGAGGACACCAGGCAGCAGTCAAAGGTTCCTCTTTTTGATGATTACTGGAGCCCCTGCTCTTGATACAGTAAAAGGAACCACCCTGAGAGGTGTATTGGGTGCAGGAGCCCTCACAGCAATGACAACTAAATCTCAAAGCGTGATTCTGTGTTTCGATAACTTGTTGTGAACAGTGTCAAGAAGCCTGGGTCCCTGGCAGGTCACAAAGGTGCCCCTCTAGGGGTGGGGTTAGGCTTCTGTCCTTCTAGCCACCTGTGGAGATGGGAATCCACTGCACCCTTTGTTTGGGAAATTGGAATAATACCACTGTGCCTTAAGGCCAGAGATCTTGTCACCATCTTGCAAACAGGAAAGAATGTGCTTCTGTATTCAGCCCAGGCAGGGGGCTGGGGAAGAGGAAGGAAGGGCTATAGGTGAGGTTCATTGAGCCCCAATGTGCTATGGTGTTTAATATTCAGCGTGTTCTGTTTCACACAACTTAGTCCTTCTTCTATAATGACAAGCGCTGCCACTTGGACGAGGTCAGAAAGATTGCAGTATCGGCTCTTGGGCCATTCCTGAAATCATTTCTCATTCTGACTCACTGGACCAGACTTTCCCTGTGATAACTTCTCTCTAAAGACTCTGTTGTCCTTCTGGCTCCCTCCCATTGGGGCTAACCCAGTCTATCAGAGACTAGCTGATATTCAGTGTTCTAGATGCCATTCAGTGTTCACCAGTCAGGTCTCTTGTTTTCCACAGGAGTCTTTCCGTCCCCATACAAATTAGTGGCTATATAAAGAAATGTCAAGGGGAGGAGCAGAGTCCAAATCTACTTACCAGGGTCCTCAGGGGCTCAACTCTGGTCTCATAGAGACTTTGCATTACAAGCTTATTGACTTTTTTTTTTTCATGTGTTTCCATGCAATTATCATATGAACTCTGGGTAACATGATATTATCCAAATATTTCAAACTAGCCTCTGTGAATTGTAAGTCAAGCAGTAGTTTAGGGAATAGAGAAAATAATTGGAGAAGGTAAAATAAATCAAGTTTTCAAAAAGAAGTGTAGAGAAAGTGACTGTGAAGAGCAGCACTTTAAGTTGTATCTGGAGAGAGTCAGTAGCCCAAGTGAGGAACTCAGAGATACCATGAACCTGGTGTGCTCGGGTGAGCCTGGAGGTCCTCCTGGGCTCCTGGAACAGAACTCCTGCTGGGGGCCTCCCTGGTGGTGCAGCGGTTAAGCTCTGCGCTGTGGAGCTGTGGGCAGTGGCGACGTGAGTTCGACGCCCGGCCAGGGAGATTCCCACATAGCGTGGCAGACCTCTCCTGTCTCTCCTACTGCTCCCCCCAGCAGTGTGTTTCCCTGGATCTGCCTGTTCTGCTACCTACTCTGTCTCTGGTGAACCCTCTCGCTGCCCCATGCCTCTGGCCTGTATCCCAGCTTGTATGCATAAATAATAAAAAAAAAAAATTTTAAAAAAAGGAAAAAATACACCATGACTTAAAAAAAAAAAAAAGAACTCCTGCTGGGAATGGGGAGAGGGATGATACATGATACCTACCTCCAGGAGTCTTCAAAGTCAAGCTGGTATGGTAGGACAGAGAAGCCGGGGTAGGTTATTGAGCACGTGCAGAAAGATCTGCCTAGTATAGACGTGACATGAGTTGCTGACGGGGTCAAAGGCATGAGAAGAGGGAAAGAATGTAGGGACAATAGCTTAGAAGTTAAGACCATAACTCAAACAAGGGAGAGAGAAAAAATGGACAGGTCTTAGGGATTTCAGAATAACTCATAGTACAGATAGATGTAATGAAGATATGAGAGTCCAAAGGAATTGGACTCCGCTATACATGGGATGGCTGAAAGGGAGAGCTATTTTGAAGGGAAAAACAAATTCTCTTTGGGGCATGTTGAACTTGAGGTGACAGAAAAGTTCGAAATTCAATAAAAGATGAATTTTTAAAGAACCTATTAATTATAAAGTTGGAGTTCATTTCTTGAGCAATTTAATATTGAATTCCTATATTATAAAGTGACTCTGCAATGCCTGGAATTTTCCACAGGCAGACCTTGGTAAAATGGCCTCTGGAATTAGAAATAAGGGAAACAATCCCCATTCTCAACTGTGGGATGATTCTGTTGAATGTTATTAAGACCAGAAGACAAAGATGTTACCATGGAGAGGAGTAGCTAATTCATTTCTTACTCAGCCACGTCACATCATTCTCACAAGTTTGGATTCAGCAGGCAGAAAGACAAGTATCTGAGATCTCCAGGTATTGCAAGTTGTGGATATTATTTTAGTAAATGACAAGTTTAGTTTTTAAAACCAACATTTTGATGGGAAACTTCAACCAGATGTTTGAGCTAATTCAATAATGTATAGAAGATGAAAATTGCTAATTACAATGAAAACTGTTCTGGAAACTCCTTTGATTTGCTGGACAGTTTTATAGGGTTTAGTCATGCAAAGCTAATCCTAGAGTTTTAGAAGTTTGAGTGACTTTGTAGAGGAGGTAGAAGAATTTGGAGCTTGAGCATGAAGTGCAGAATCATCTGCAGTGTGTGGGACTGAGGACCAGAGGATGGTATTGATCTGAAAAAAATGTCTGCAGGGACTTGGTCAGTGCGAAATCTTGGAGAATCAGGGGTGGGGGGAAGCCAGCAGAGTTATCAAATTTTAAATTACTTGGAATCTTTTTTTTTTTTTAATCTCCTCTTTGGAGTAGAAAATGATTTGTAAGCTAGGACTTAAAATGTCCGAACCACAAAAGAAAACAGAGTTGATGTCATCAAAATGAAAAACTTTGCTCATCAAAAGGCAGCATTAAGAATATGTATAGACAAACAACTGTGTGAGTCTAGAGATTTCGGCCTCTACCACACAGAGCATAGAAGTTCAAGCCAAACTCAGCCGGATCTACAGGGTTAGGCGATTCCAGCTGCCATGAGGGTGATATTAAGCACAGCCTTCACTCAGGGGGCGGTTAGGAGAAGCATTTGAAAACTTTGTATCTGAACTTGAAAGAATTTTTGGATGAAGTTTAAGTGTCGTGTTGTACTAATCAATAAGAGTCCACTCATTAAAATTCTTATTTTCTCTTTCTCCCTTCCTTGTTTTCCCATCTCCTCTGTGCTTCATTCCTCGCATTTTCCATTTTCTACCTCTCTATAAGTTTCCTATCTGTGTTGACATCAACATTATTTTATGTAAAACATTTCTCCAAAGGGTCACTAGTTATGCAAGAATACAAATAATAATAAAACAAAGAAATAAAATTTAAAAAAAAGCTAAGTTAATTGGTTTTATAATATTATACTTTTTTACCCCCCCCCCAAAAAAAAAGTGAAATGCAGACTGCAGACTTCTAAACAGTTTGTTTAAATGGTAACACTAATGGTAATCAGTGGCTTGGATCCAGACTTTATTGAGGTATCACCTGGAAAAGAATAAAAAAATAACCAAAAGCTCTAGAAAATGTATGAATGAGAACCTTGAATCAAGTCACACAAAGCACACAGCTGTCCTCATCAAGTCCCCCCATCACAACTTTTAAGTTTGTCATGTTTCATAGCAAACATCAATAAGCAGTGGTACTCCACATACACACAATTGCTGAGCAAACTCGCTGACATGTGCAGAAAGGAATGATAAGTGTTATTTTGGTGTTTCTTTTGTTGGGATTCTTTTTGGTAAAACTAAAAACACATAATCAATTTTGAGACAGACATAAAATTTTTCTACAATTCTCTCTCTTGAGAAAACAAAAATAAGCAGCTTCCAATGCAAGAAATAACTGTGGTTACAAGGAAACCTTTGACTCTCAGTTTTTGCTCCCCGTCCATTCCAGGATTTCAAGAGCAGCTTACAATCATGGAGAGAAACCTTTTGAGGACTTGTTCTAAAGGAGGTTATTTGGGAGGAAATGTGATTGAAAATAAATCATGGCTGGTTGGTTTAGAATTTGCTCATGTAAAATGCATGCGTGTTTTGCCTTCCACAATGCACAAAGGGCTCCTGTTATAAGCCTCCCTCATGCCAGTGAGAATTGGTCCACTGGCAAATTTATCAAGGGATTTCTCAACTTAAGTACTATTTGTCTGGGAAATCTTTTGCAGATGGTGAAATTATTTTAGTCTACTCTGATGTCCTCCAAATTTGTTTTCAAAAAAAAAAAAAAAGAAGAAAACTAGACCTATGAGTTGTTAACAATGCCAGGATCTAATTAGATATACTAGCTAGATATTTTGCAAGAAGCCATAATACCCAGCTGATGTCAACAACCTTTATTTAAAAATAAAGATGTCCCAAATATTCCAGTGATTTCTGGCAGCAAGCAGGCAAAGATATGAAAAGAAAGGAAGGGAGGGAGGGAGGAGGGGAGGAGGAAGGGAGGGAGGGGAGGGAAGGAGGAAGGAAGGAACGAAGGAACGAAGGAAGGAACGAAGGAAGGAAGGAAGGAAGGAAGATCCATCTCACTTTAAAAAGAAATTTTGCTGGAAAATAAAATCCATCCATCTGTCACTAGAAGCATCAGTTTTCAGCACAAAGGTCATTGCTTCTGAATAGGATGTCCGCTATGTACCTTACATGCTGTTGATAAGGAAAGATTCTGCTTTGAAATCTCAAGCTGATGTCACATCACCAGTAAATCAACCAACCTGGAAGGCCAAGAGTGCCATTTGTCTTTAAAGATCAGATGCACCATGGAGGGTAGGCGAGCTTGCTAGCCACAATGCTGAGTCATATTAAGGAAAGCAGTGGGCCCACATTCCCACAGTATCCACAGTTAATGAAACAACACTGGGATGACAATAATGTAGAATCCATTTCAGTACAAGCTTGCTGAGGGTGGAGCACACACCTTTGTATTATTATTGGGGTGATATAATCTTATATCCCTGCAAGGGATAATATTAAGTAGCATTCAAAGAAGGAAACAAAGGCTTTGAGAGGCTAAGTAATGTGGCATAGTCAGATAAGGCAACAGAGGCAGAGCAGGATTTAAGCCCAAGTCCATCCCTGTGGATTAGCAAAAGACAAAAAAAAATTTAATGTTGGCCTTCCCTATACCAACAACTTTTCCTTGCAACAAGAGCCTGAAGTGCTGAAAAGCTATGTGTAGATGGACTGGGAAGGTAGAGAAAAAGAATGGGACCAGCAGAATGAGGATACAGCATGTATTTTCTGCTGGCCAAGGGATTTCCAGTTTAGTTTTATTTTGGCAGCTCTTCTGTGCTGCTTCTAATGTAGAGAAAGGAAGCAGTGAAGTAGGGAACTGCAGAAAATTCCAAAGTGATTGGAGTAGCCAGGACTCTAAGACATTTCAGCCAATCGGAGGGTGAAGAAAAGGTCATTATTTATGTTCTCCCACTCTCTTTTGGAGGAGAATATGCTCTGTGTACCTTATTCCATATGGTTAGCTTTCCAGCCCATGAAGACAGATGAATACTATGATTGCTGCAAGATGAGCCATTGTGGTATTAACTGAAAGAAAAATCTTTCCTTTCTTACTCCAGTATGTAGTTCTAACCTCAAGTGAGTACATCTATTATCTATGAAATATTCACACAGGTGAACAGATTGTTACAATGGGCTGCAAAGCACAAAGGCTACAGACCATTAAACAGAAGGACTAAGCGAACTGACATCAGAAAGCCGGAGGAAGGGAGTGGCAGCCTGTTTAAAGGGCAGCAGCTGGTGAGACGCGATCCCTAGGGCTGGGGACTCAAAGGATCCAGGACAGCCTGAGGTTTAGTTTCTTGTCAGTCTTCACCTAAACTGTTTCTAGACCCCAGCCTCCAGCTGCAGCTCCGTTCCATCCCCTAAGTTAATATTTGGATGTCAATAAAGAGGTGTCGTGTGTATTCTTCAGCCAAACACCCAGATACTGATTTAAAAATCTGCACTGCTATGATGGCAGCATTATTCCCAACAGCAAAGATAAGGAAATGATTTAACTGCCCATCCACCGCAAAATGGAGAATGATGTGGTACGGTGACACAATGGAATATTACTCAGCTAGTAAAAAAAAAAAAGATGAAATCCTGGCATTCGCAACAACACGGATGGAACTTGAAGGGATTATGCCAAATGTAATAAGTCAGAGAAAGACTAACATGAGACAATTTTACTCATATGTGGAAGATAAAGAAATAAAGGAGCATGCAAAACAAAACAAAAATAAACCCTTAGATTCTGACAACAGAACGGTGGTTACCAGAGAGGAAGAGGGAGGAGGCTGGTGAACTGGGCACAGGGGATCAGATGTTGGTGATGGATGGGAACGAGATGGCCATGTAGAACACACCTGCACACCTAAAACTCATGCAATGTTGTGAATCAATGCTACTTCAATAAAAAAGAGAATTATAGTTTTTACAGCTCATTGAAACCCTTCATATCCACCCTGTACATGAGTTCTTGGAATTATTTGAGTCTGATCATTTTGTAATCTAAGCATCCTTTGGAAAAAAATTATCAATGACTTGTGACACACATAGCTGCTTAGAGTTTCTGTAGAGAAACATTCTGAGTCAAATTGGGGTAGCCTTTGCCCTAAACCTTGGACCAAGAACCAAGGCAGCACCTTTTACAAGAGACCAACTCTGGGCAAAAAGCCCTTTTGTGAGTGCAGAATCAAACTGCTTTTCCATGGTAATAGGCAAGGAAAATAAAAGTTTAGAAAGAATTTTTTGAGGTGATTTATATATTCAAGTTTTGTCAGTAGTCTTGAGAATATTGTTTTGTAGGTTCTCTCTGTCGTGATGCCAATTTTGTGTTTTTCCTGCAGTATTTGTGTAAATATAAGAAACCCTAAAGGGAGCAGTGGAATTAATGGAAGGTTTAACTGCACTGGTTCTTTGATGTGTTTCCTGCCCATGTCATAAAGTGTGACAGAGTGTGGGTGGCCTGGAAACCACAAGAACAGGCTAAGTCTGTGTTTTACAAATCAATCTGAGGAGTGTCAACCAGCATTGTTAAATGAAAGAGAGAGAGAGAGAGAGAGACAGAGAGAGAGAGAGAGAGAGAGAGAGAGAGAGAATGGAATAGAAAGTAAAGTTTATCGCATATAGTAAGAATACGTATGTTTTCATAAAGAATTTACTTCAGTTGTACTAGTTCTTTGTTTATTTCTATGGTTCTTATAAAAATAAGTTTTGAAATCTTGGCTGGCCAGGCAGCAAAGAAACTGCCAGTTCTTGTTAGATTTGAGAGGCTGTATTAACCAGGGTGCTAAAAATCAAGCTAAGGGGCTTGACCGTGTGGAATCCCTTGTACTTTCTTAAGCGTGTATTAAATAGTGATATGATGAGAGTGAAGGTTTGAAAAGAATTTGGCAGTAGTATGTGTGAGAGCATGGGGCAGGTGCAAACTGAGAGACTGGACCATCAGTGAAGGTTCTTAGAACTGAAACCATTTTTTGCAATCTTAAACATGAAAGGATCTTTACAAACAGATTATTGTATAACTCACAGAAATTATGGGACGTTTAGGAAACCAGGTTGAGAAAATGAGCAGAATTGAAGAAAGCTGTGTAACTAGAGTCAGAGCTACAGTCGGAAAGTCCCCCTTCACCCCCCAGCTGGTTTTGTAAAGACACCACCACCAGCGCAGCAGCTAAGCACTGGGTTCTGCAGCTGGCCTAGTGTGCCAAAGTCTGGTTGGCTCTGAAGACATCCACCGGCACTAATGCCACTGCCCTAAAAGAACTCTCAGCTATTTCCAGCCCTGTCCACCAGAGCACCAGATTTAGTATCTAGGATGGTGCATCTGATGGTGTGGGCACCGGGACGCTAACTGCAAAAGAGGTGGGGACAAATAATCCAGTCTTTCTAGCTTCTACAGAAAGAAGCTGTCTCTGTCTATAAAGATGCTGAACCCAGTTCCAACATGTGGGATGACACACCACCCCAAACACTACCAAGCAGTAAAACTCAATCCTGGTACTAGCTACCCAGAGAGCTCAGATTCCACAGGTTAAGGGCTCAGTCCTACAAGACTGACCCCCAACACACACACCTACACTTCAAATGCCAGTCACAACTCTAGTTTATTACCTGTGCTCTGAACAACTGGCTATCAGTCCGAGCTCCCCAGGACCGCCCTCCTTGGATTTGATTCATTTTCTACAGTAACTCACAAAGCATAAAGAAATACTTCATTACTAGCTTTCCAGTTACATAGATATTTCAGCTCAGGAAAAGCCAGGTGAAAGAGATGCATAAGCAAGGTGTGGGGAAAGAGCTCAAGGTTTCCATGCCCTTTCCATGCAGGCCACTCTCAGTGACTCTCCTTGTGTAGTTACCAACTAGGAAGCTATCTGAACCCTGTTCTTTTGTGTTTTATGGAGGTTCCTTTGCATCATTATGGGCCATTGGTGATGGAACTCCATCTCCAGCCCCAGGCCCCGTCCCCTCCCCAGATGTCAAGGGGTAGGACTGAAAGTTCCAATCCTCTAATCATATGGTTGGGTCCCCTGGCAACCTGTCCCCATCTT
Source organism: Scalopus aquaticus (assembly GCA_004024925.1). Lineage (NCBI taxonomy): Eukaryota > Metazoa > Chordata > Mammalia > Eulipotyphla > Talpidae > Scalopus > Scalopus aquaticus. The sequence goes on along the minus strand of PVIJ01006222.1, from coordinate 26,217 downwards.
TTAGTTATCCTTTAGTTAAAATAATAAAAGACACCTTTAAGGCTCTCATCACTCAGGGAATGCAAAGGGTTTTAGGAGCTGTGTCAAACTAGGATAAAGACCATATATGTATATATATTTCTTACTATAAATCACAATATCACAGCATCCCATCAAGATTCACACAGTGGAGATCTCTAAACTTCTTTCAACACAGGAGAGGAATTGGTTAATCATGGACTCGCTAGACAATTGCAGTAGTCCCACTGAGGCGATGAGAGCTTAGAATTGGATAGCGACAAAGAAAAAGAACCTCAAAGAACTAACCCTAGAGATTAGTAAAGGAAGAAGAAAATAGACTTGGTGATGGATTACGTTCAGATGATTAACGATCGGGAATGGAAAAAGTTAACTTCAGGCTTCTGTCCTGGGGGAGATGAGGAGTTGGTACTGACAGATATATAAAAACTGAGAGAAGAGGAAACTAAAGAATTATTGTGAAGCCATTTGGTTTAATCATTCTTGGAGTTAGTGGCCTTTCTGAAGACAACTCCATCAGCTGGTCCTGTTCTTGGAGATCATCTGTGAAGACTAATTACATAATTATGCCATTGTCGTGTGTGTTTTTTTTTATCTGTTGTCACTGGCAGTCTGATATTCTCATCGTTCCAAGATTTCCTAAACCAGTATTCCCACATAGACTTATGGCCTGCATTCATACCCTTTCAATATTTATTTTACATGGATTTTGAAGACTCAAACTAGAAAGAACCTTTAAAAATGCTTTATTTCTGAGCTCTTCTACCTGTCTGTGACTATGCAGTTGCCTCTCTTTTTCTTTCTCCTTTTCCAAATAAACTTCTCCTTTTAAAATATTTTTTAAAATGATTATTTAAAACAGTAGCACTTAGTATCCACATAAATCAAACTTCCCACTGAGATTCAGTACATTAAAAGACTCATGAGCATATGTAAAATGCAGACCCAGGAGCACAGATAAACTGATGATATATTTCTGTGGTCATTGCCTGCTCATGCTGCCTCCTCGCAGGTCAAGGTGTTCTCTGTCCATCCCAGCTCCAGTGCCTTTCGTTCTCCCTACTTGGGATTAGGACAGGAACTACTTATTCATGATTCTAGCTGAGATGCAAACTTGCCCATTTGTATCATATCTCACTACAACTCCTAAGTACTCTAGACCTTGCAATTTCTTTTTTTCTTTTAAAGAAAGATTTTTTTTTAAATATTTATTTATACATACAAGCTGGGGTACAGGCCAGAGACATGGGGCGGCGAGAGGGTTCACCAGAGACAGAGTGGGGAGCAGAACAGGCATATCAGAAATACACTGCTTGTCCTGCTCCCCACTCTGTCTCTGGTGAACCCTCTCGCCGCCCCACGCCTCTGGCCTGTACCCCAGCTTGTATGTATAAATAAATATTTTTTTTAAAAAGCAGATCAGAAATACACTGCTGGAGCTTCCATACGACCCAGCAATCCCACTTTTGGGAATTTACCCAAAGGATACAAAAACACTAATCCAAAAGGATACATGCACCCGTATGTTCATTGTGGCACTGTTCACAATAGCAAAGGTATGGAAGCAACCCAGATGTCCAAAAATAGATGATTGGATCCAGAAGATGTGGTACATATACACAATGGAATACTATTCATCATGGAAAGAAGATAAACACATGCAATTTGCAGCGACATGGATGGAAT
>PVIJ01006222.1:0-24413 GCA_004024925.1 Scalopus aquaticus | reverse complement strand
CGGGGGAGGTGCAGAGGGAGGGGAGGAAAAGCGCACAAAATGGAATAGAAAAGAACACAAGGGACCATGGAGATGGATCAAGGGTGAATTGGTGGTGGGCTACCCAAGGGGAATACAAAATGTATAAGACTTAAATAACAATAAAAATATATATTTAAAAAAAAAAAAAGAAATACACTGCTGAGGGGAGCAGAGGGCGAGGCAGGAGAGGTCTGCCGCGCCATGTGGGATTCTCCCCAGCTGGGTGTCGAACTCGCATTGCGCCCTGCCAACAGCTCCACAGCGCAGCGCTCAACAGCTGCGCCACCAGGGAGGCCCCAGACCTTGCAGTTTCAAAAGTACAGTGGGTTGGGTTGTTAAGGGATATAATGGGAAGAGGAACTCAAATCAGTTTGGAGCCCGTCACGTCCAGCTGAATGGACTGCAAACCACTAAAAGTACTCTGGCCTGGCTTCCCTGGCCTCGCCTTTCCTAGTCACTCTTTCCCACCTCCTCCTATAGACAAACTCACTTATGTGTTTCAAATTTCCTTGCTTTTGAGATGAAAGCCAGATAGTGAAGTCTCTCTAGTCATTCTATAGCTCTTATTTCCCATCTGGCATCATGATCTGTCTGCTCCAAGGTCATGCTCTTTTCCTGGTATTTCAGGAGAAGAAAGTGAGAAAGTGTAAGGGACTGAGCTCAGTGAGAATTAGGTGGAAATCAAGAGACTTGGAATGAGGTCGATCTTTTCCAGTTCTGGGGTAAGAAGAAGGATGACAGAAAACCAATGTGTTGATGAGTTTAGAATGAGTTCCAATCAATTCCTTATTTTCATGATTTAAAAAATCATTCCAAACAAGTAACTCCAGATGCTGGTTTTAGCTCCCCCTTAAATATGTTTAGCATTTGCTGATTCTTATCACCAAGAGGGACTGGTGATTGGACATTACAGTCTTAAAATACAACTACTAAAATCAAAGGAAAAACTGAAAATAATTTAATTAGAAAAAATGGTAATTCAATAGCGAAGAAAGGTAAACACTTAGGAACTTTGCATATGTGGGCCCTTCTACCTGGTACCTTCTCCTACTCCTCCAAACCACCCTTTGTCTATTTAACACCTATTCATCCAACTCTTAGATTACAGCTTAAGTAGCATTTCATCATGGAGGCCATCCCTGAGTCCCCAGGCCAGGTCAATTCCCTGTTATCTTTTCTTAACACTGGAGTTTCTACTTTAAAGATCTGCTTTCCCACCACACACGAAGACTGGAGAATATCTTTTTGGTTTCTTGTTCTAGTATCAGTGTTTGTCATATAGTAATTCTCAATAACACTGGTCAACAAATTTTTACAAAAATCATATCACTGAAATAAAATTAGTCATTTTCTATCAATTCATATGTGCTCAACGCAAATATGACAGTCAAACTCTAATTTTGGCTCTAGCTTTTTTTTGTAACCTGCAATAAATTGATGTTTACATCACAAAATGCATGCCAACCACTGGTCAACAAATTTTTACAAAAGTCATATCACTGAAATAAAATTAGTCATTTCCTATCAATTCATATGTACTCAACACGATTATGAAGGTCAAATTCTAATTTTGGCTCCAGTTTTTTTGAAACCTGCAATAAATTGATATAGTTTTTTGTAATCTGCAATAATTTGATGTTTACATCATGAAATGCATGCCAATCACTGGTCAAGAAATTTTTACAAAAGTCATGTTACTGAAATAAAATTAGTCGTTTCCTATCAATTTGTATGTGCTCAACATGAATATGACAGTCAAATTCTAATTTTGGCTCTAGGTTTTTTGTAATCAGCAATAAATGGATGTTTACATCACAAAATGCATGCCAATAGTAATAGGCCTACGGTTAATACCTGTAAAAAATCAAGTCATAGACTACTTCTTAGATTTCTTCGCTTGTCTCTTGTACAGCTGTTCAGGAGCATCTCTGGGGAGTGTCCAGCAGTAGTCAGCCAGCATTGGAGTGGATCATTTTCCCTGGTATCTTTGTTCCATTGATGCGATATCTTTTTTTTTTTTTTGATGCAATATCTTGATGAAAACATTCGCCATGTTCATCACTAAGCATACTACAGTTTTTAGGAAAGAAATCCAGATGAGAATGCAGGAAGAGGATCTTTAGAGACATATTGCAGCCAAGTTTCTGATACTGCATCAGCATGTCTTCTGCTAGTTCCTTGTAGTTTTCTGCCCTAACAGTCCCAAGAAAGTTTGTAGACACTAGGCGAAAAGCATTCCATGCTTTTTTCGCATCACCCTGCAGCAAGTTGTTGAACCGGTCATCTCAATGCAGACGGAATGTTTGGGTAGACTATTGTTGACTTCTTTTGCTTCGTTATTCCACCAGGAAGAGGAGGAACCAAGCAGAAGGAACAGTCTTTTCTGTGGTTGCTTGGCTCTCTCCACACCATGGGGACTGCAAGCAGCATTGATGGTCTTCTGCCACTGAACCACTGTGAAAACTGTGTTGTACACAGCATAATGCGGGGTCCGAGGCTTGTGGTCACCAACCTTGCATCCGAAGTAAAGATGATAAGCCTTGTTCACTTGAGAAGTGATACTTTTCTTCTGGTTGGCAAATGTCACTTCCCCACAAATAGAGCAGAAATCGTCCATGCTATGAACGCACTTTTGAGGCATTACTATTCTGATTTGTGCCTAAATAGATAAAATAATAACAGTGCTATGGAACAGTAGCTTCAACTGTCTCGCACAAGGTCTGAAAGATTTTCAATGCTCAATCTTTCCGACAGGGCTTTACATAGTGCACTGCTGACGTCAGCTTACTTCAGCAGCTGCCTGGCAGTAGTATTGCATTGCATCAGAAAATGATGCAATCAACTCTGGATGATGTGTGCATGATGGTATTATGTAATGTGATGCAATATTACATCATTCTAGGCTGATTTAGGATGTTGTTTCAGTCCTACTGGATCAATTTACATGGTGAAACATATAAAATGAATAATATGAAATACCTTCAAAACGAGAGCGAATAAAAAATTTTCAGGGTTATATTCATGTTCAGCACATCAAGATACTACAGATTAGGGCTTTTTTAAGTCAGTAATGATCTCATTGTTGACCAGTGTAATAATCTAATTAGTTAATTAGCAATCAATCATGAGTCAGAAGTCCTGGGTTCTAATTCTAACCTTAGTTCTAATCATGGAAGAATTTTCTTGTGACCATGGAAGAATTCTCTTTATCTTGTTGATCTTGGTTTCTTCATCTATAAGGTGAAGAATTGGGACTAGTTAATACCTTAGGTCCTTCTGCTCCTTTTTTTGGCCCAGAAATGTTATGTGCAACTAAATCTTTTGTAAATTAAAGTTTGACTTAAGAAAAATTCTATAATGATAGGTGAGGATAAGATACCATCTCCAGTTAAAGTATATCCTTCTGATAGGTAAACAGACTATTCTGAGTGGGGAAAGGAGCCTTATTTCAAGATATTTGTAGATTCCTTTAGGTTATAATTTTTGGGGAATTCAGACTTGAATAATTTGCTGAGAACAGGGATGGGGTGCGAGGGCTTCTATGAAGGAGAACTGAGAGATTGTTACAGGGCCAACTGATGGGGAAAATAAAAAACAATTATATGTATATATACATATATACATAATAGTGAAGGAAGATAATTACTGGATTTATCTTTCTTGGATACACATACATTCTGCTCTGCCTGCATGCATAGTGAATCCTTTTGAAACATGAATTGTTACCTTCTATTTTGTAAACTTGGGGGGTTTTTTCTAATGAGATTCTGAAAGCCCGATCCAACTGCATTTTGGCCTCTCTGCATGCTTCTATGCAGTGAACTCAGCACTCTACAACCTTAAAGTCAGTTTTCAGAAAGATATTCTAGTTGAGGAAGGACACTGAGCTCCATGTAGGGCCCTAAATTGAATGCATTTCTGCCTCCGATAATGACCAGAAGGGAATATCCTGTGCTAATATTTGAAACTCAGAAGGATGGTTTTTGGTACTTTGCCAAGATCTTTCATAAAATGTTTGTCTAAAAGAGCAACTGCACCCAACTGTCTCTGAACAGTATCTCATTTTGCTTCAGGACATTTATCATTCTCTGTTCCTTTCTCTCCTTTAATCTCATGGGAGTTTCATTAAAAGCTGATCTGAAGAGCAGAAGCCATGTCAGTATTATGAATGGAGATGGGTTTCTGATAGTATCTCCTATCGGTATGGGAGGGAGATGCCTGCTGAACTGGAATGCTGGGTGAAAAGCAAACTCCAACTGAGAAACAGCCCAGGGCAGGGGCGGGGAGCAGGAGGTGGTGACTGGTGGCTGAGCTAGCATGCCCCTTCCCTCCCAGGATCTGGAAGCTCAGGCCTGCACACCAGTGCATGGTTCATGGGACAGGAGAGAGCAGGAGTCTGTTGGGGCTGCTGCCTTGAAGAATCAATACATGGCAACCCTAGTTAATGATACTGGGTTGTGTATTTGAAAGTTGCTAAAAGAATGGATCTTAAATCATCTCAATATTAAAAAATGTGTAACTATGTTTGATGATGATATGATGATATGATGATAGATCCTTTTGCTAAATATACAAATATCAAATCGTGTTATACTCCTGAAACTAATATGTTATGTATCAAATATATCTCAGTTGTTAAAAAAGTAATGCCAGTAATGTTGTGTCCCTGAAGTGTTGTCTATAGGACACATTTTTACAAGCTAACAAAATTTTTAATGATTAACTATGTTAACTATGCTAGTCTATTTTGAAAAGTAATTCAGTGTTAATAAAATAGACTTCTAAAATTAAAAAAAATATTGGGGAGAAGAATCGGCCAGCCCAGAGTGCATGGTTCCCGGTCTCCTCGTGCATCCACTGGGGGTACAGTGCAGCTTCCTCTTAGTTACTATCACCCTTAAAACCAAGGCAAGATGTTCTAAGATCCTTCCTCACTGCTATATCTCTTCTCTCCTCCCGCAGCAAAATTTAAGAGGAGAGACAGAGATAGGCTGATACAACAGATCATAACCAGTATTTGTTGAGTTGTTCTGGATGTGCTAAGTACTCAGTATATACATTACTTAAATAATCTGCACAGCAACTTTAATAATGTTTTAATTATTTTAAACCAAAGCAAAGAGTGTTAAACTAGTTACTCAAAGGAGAGATATTCACTCCCCTCATTAAGCTTAAAATCAACTAGAGAGAATCAGGCAATAAAAAAAAAATTGAACAGATAATTACCAACTCTAAAGCTACTAAGAAGAAAACAAAGAACTATGATGGACAGGACAATAGTAGAGGCAGGATTTGAACTCAGAATCTACGAGTTCACAGTGTCTTAGCCATGTTGTCAGTGACACCAACACATCAGTTCTGGATAGATGGAACACGGGCATGTGGCCTTAGTCAAGTCTTTTGCTTGGCACAGTAAAGATTAGACATTGTATTCCCTGTCTTTACATAATTTGCATTACCAAATCTTACCACAGTGATTCTCTCTTTAATTTTATAAATATTGTAGTACCGGGAAATTGTGAGAAAAGTATGTGCTCAGGATCAAGGACTAAACTTCTGAATGAAATCAGGCCTCCCAAGACTCCTGCTCTTCAGAATTCCTGCCAAAGGGAAGGCTTCTTCCTTCTTTGACTCATGTTTGGGAGCTTACAAAACAAGAATAGGGGAGTCCTGAGGTTTGGAGTATGACATTGAAAGTTCTGAAGTTGGGGAGTCAAGGAGCTGTGAGTCTTCGGTTAGCCCTGCCTCCACTCAGCCACCCAGCGATCTGAGCATGGCTCTTAGATCTGGGGCTTAGGTTTCTCATCTGAAAACCTGAGGGGTGATTAGATCAGTGGTTCTTTTTGATGACACCTTAGAGTCACCCAAGGAGCTGCCAAAAACAGAAATGCTCCATTTCAACCAGGATATTCTAATTGAACTTGTCTGAGGTGGAGCAGAGATACTCATCATTTTTAAGTTCCCCGGGGGGTGCTAATGTGCAGCTGGGTTGAGGAGCACTACACTGTAGCCCTATGTCAGAGAACCTCTTATTTTTCTGTAGGCCTAAAATTCCAAGCTGTGCTACAGAGTCATTAGGTGAGGAAACAGGTAATTTCCTAAGGAATTTTAGGGTAGTTTCGGTTTCAGAAGCCAAAAGTTCAGTTGGTTGCGTGGAAATCATACACACACAGACATTTTATATTATGTCTCTATAGTAATGTATGTATATAATGCATATTATATATATGCTATATATAATAGTATGTTTGTATATACTGTATAAAACTGATACACATACATACATGCTCATATATATGAACCAGCTGGTCCAATTTGAGGCCTGGAAGATTTCTGTATAAGGTAGTCTTTTCATTCTAAGTTGACATGAACTTTGCTAACTTTCCTAAAGTATTCAAATTTGTTTTCAGCCCGTTTTAACAAACTATAAAGTACATTGCTATAGTTTGAAAGAACCCAATAGTGAAAACTGAAAAAGCCTGAGGGTGGGAAAAGTGTTAGCTTTAGAGTTTATGACCTGACAGTCTTTCTTGGTGAGTCATTCTTTGAATTAAGCCTGGTCCAGAATTCTCTTAGAAAATGGGGTAGGTGAAACAAATAGGGAATAATGTTTGCACCTTTTGTCAGTGATATCCTGGTTAAGATTTAACAAGTAACTCTCAAAAAACCAACCAACAAACCCTGATTGATAGCATGCCAGTTTTTTGGGTATAAATATCCCCACTATGGCTGATTTTAAGATACCAACCTGATGTCACTGAATAAAGAGTTTTGAAAAGAGATACACACAATTAGCTCTTGTAAACCATTACAAAGTGCTCCAGCACTACTGCTTAGATCCATAAAACAGCACAATGTGAATTAATCGATCAGATTGACTTTCTGCATGATTGAGACATCAGAGCAGCCTGGAAGCCCAGGATTGACAGGGAGGTGTTCTGAAAGTGGGGAAGGGCAGCAGGAAAAGAAGATGGAACTACTGCATCGTCAGTGTCATTCATTTAATAAATATTCATAAGTAGTTATGATTTGCGAGCTTCCTGGAAAGCATGCGGGTAGGATAGCACACCATCAGAGGTAAGAATTGGGGACATTCTTTCTTTCAGTTGGTTTGCAATCTGGTTTTGCCCAGAGCTGACTACTGAATCTTAGACAGTGCTGATGTCTAATGAGAGGGATCCTGGTGCAGCTTTTTATACTGAGGAGATGCCGAATGAATGTTCTCTGGAGACTTGGTTGACAATGTTGTTGTCTTATCTTATGATCAGATCAGTGTTAACGGCAAGTGATTGTCTTGCTGTTAATGTTTAAGGGAAAGGAGCAACACTTGGTTCTTAAGAGGAGGGAAAAAAGTAAATCCTCCCAAATGTTTCTCACCCCCACTTCACACAGAAGCACTCTGCTACCATATTGCAATTCATCATTTTGATCAAACTTCTTTGGGCCAACTACCCTTGGTTTGGAGCAGGGGATTAGGGGTGGAATACTTCAGGTCAACTGTTAATAATTTGAAGAAGCGCTCAATCCAAAACTTCTGTCTCGAGACAGTGGAAAATCTAGAACACAATTGTGCATTGCAATATTTGCTTCTTGAAATAGGTCTTATTTCTGAGCAGTTCCAGATAATTATATTTCCATTTATTTGTCAAATGTTTATTGAGGGTCTTCTGAGTGCCATGCCCTGCAGTAAGAGCTAGAGATACAGTAGGAAGCAAGAGAGGGATCTTTATTCCCCTTTGTTATGCTTAAAGTCAACTGGAAGGAATCAGGCAATAAAAAAATTATTAAACAGATGATTACCAACTAAGAAGAAAATAAACAGGAACCATAATAAAAGAAAACCTTGGCAATCTAGTCTTAGTGTATTCAGGATCTCCCTGAGTAGATTACATTTCATTCTAGGGTGAAAGAAGAGGAACCAGCCATACAAGGTGTGAGAGAGGGGAATGTGCAGCCCAGAAGAGCAGACTGAAGAAACTTCCTGGCAGAGGAAATTGCATGTGCAAGAACCTAATACAGGAAAGCGCTTGGTGTGCTCAAGAGCTAAAAATAAGACCAGGCAAACCTGTCAAGACAGAAAGCAGATTAGTGTTCCTTGGGCTGGGGAATTTTGGGGGGAAGTGGGTAGTAATTGCTAATGGGTACAGGATTTTTTGAGGGAAGATTAAATATTCTAAAATTTACTGTGGCATTGGTGGCTCAACTCTGAGACTATTCTAAAAACCATGAAATTGTACACTTGAAGTTCATCACTTGTATGATATCTCAGGCATAATTCTGTTAAACTGTTTTTGGAAAAAAAAAAACAAAAACTGAGTATTTTAAGGGAGTCTGAGGAGAAGGAGTGGTGGACAGATGAAAGCAAAATTGGAAATTCTCAGAGAGACTGCCATTAGTTGGGGCCTGGTCACAAAGTCAGATTTCCCGGTAGATACAAGAAAGTCATCACATCAGCTGCTGTGTGGATTTGGGGTTGAATGTAAAGGTAAGGGTGGAAGGGGCTAGCACTTGGAAAAATATTACAATAACCTGGACTAAGTGATGGAAGTAAGTGGGTGCAGAGAGAAGTAGTGATTCCAAACACATCTTGGAGGGTACAGTTGTGTTGGCGAAGAATTGAGTGTGGGGAATGAGTAGAAATGATCCACCAAGGAGAATGTCTTCGAACATATATTCTTTGCCAACTGCAGATCTTAGATTCTGAAGCAGGAGACACAAATAATCAGAGTCAGTGGTTATCCAACCTGGGCCTTCCTGAAGAGTTTTGCTCAGGGGCAGAGACTGAGGTGGTGAAGAGGTGCTGCTGTAGTCTCCATGGAGACCCTTTCCAGTCACTCTCACACCCCGTCCCTCTCCCTTCTGCAACAGTCTCAGTGGATGTAAGAAGGGACTGCAGGGGTTCAAGAACCGCCCCCCTCCACACACACACAGGACTGCCCATCTTACATGCCCACTGCAAGACCAAGGTCCCAACAGCTCTTGTTGTGTCTTACAAACCATAGAGGATCTCTTCACTTTGCTTAACGGTTTTGAGAAAAGAAACTGAGTAGGCAAAGGAAAGAGAAAGAAGAGCCCATTAAACAATATCAGAATTCGCCTCCCTTTCTTAGAAACTGTCTGCTTTCTCATCATCTCAGACAGTCCCACTGAGCACTAAGTAAAATGGGGGCCAGACTGACCTCCCCTAGAACAAACAGCTTGTGTGACCTCCGAGGAATGCTGAGGTAGAAGCTCTGGGCCTTGCTGCTGGGGTCTGCAGCTCCTGCCCCTAAGGCCATAAGAACAATCACAGGAGCCTGTGTTCAGCCTCTGCTCTGCTGAGTCTGGGACTGACCTTTTCCTTCCCTGGATGCCTCCTCTGTCCCTCTTCCACATCTGACACTTAGATCAAAACCATATCTTTCCTTGCCTCACCCCCCCCTTGCCATAGCTCTCAACCGTCTCTTCACAAAGCAGAGTATGGGGTGTTAACAGAATGTCATAGATCTGGGAGGATTCCATCCTTAACCCACTGAGTACTTCATGTTTTTGAATCTCAGTTTTCACATACTCCTGCTTCACATAGCTATACCAAAAGCTACCCCCACCCCAGCAAAACAAACAAAAAACCCCACAAAATGGATAGAAGTAAATGTGATTAAATAGGATGCAAACCCACATTTGGTGCCTTCACTCATTCAGCAAATGCCTGTAGCCTCCCTCCTCTAGGTGGGGTCCGCCGGTCATGGGAACACTGTGATGAACAAAGCTCATGCACCCCTGCCCTGTGGAGCTGGCTTGTTTGTTTTCTTTTAACTTTAACAACATGTGATCAGCATATATATAGAAAATGCACAGATATTAAGGGCATGGTTTGTTTTCATATATGTGTGCAACCCCACTCAGACAAGGAAGTAGAATGTCCCCAAATTTAAGGAGGTTTTTCATGCTTCCACCCAACCAATAACCACCCCTGCCTGCTGCCTAGAGGCACCCACTATCCTCGCTTTAATTACTCTCGACTATTTTTGTCTCTTGAATTCATATAGATGAGATCGTATTGGTATACTCTCTGGCATTGCTCTTCTGTATTTACTTTCCTTTACTAAATAAAAATGTCTGTGAGAATCACCTGTGTTGTTTCACACAACACTGGTTTGTTCTTCGCTTTATATATATGTATATGCATGTGTATAAATACATACATACACACATACCTTGTAAAGATATGTAATTTGTTTTATTTATATGTTTTATATATATAATGAAATACCATTTATTTTACATCCTTATTAATCTTTTCACAATATAGAATTTCTCCCCTCAGTTGTCTTCTTTTTTATTGTTGTGTAATGTTTCATTGAATGAAATACGCCAATATTTATTTATCCATTCTACCATGTACTGCACTCAGAACAGAGGTCAGTGGTTTAGGAAAAACCATGCTGATGGTGGGTCTGAAGAACCCTTATATGAGTCCCTTCTTTGTCCTTTCCTTCATCTGCTTCTGAGAATGGGAGAAGCAACTATGGCTCTAGTTCCTGCTCAGATCACCAGGATGAGGCCACAGACTTCAGAAGGGGGCATTGTGGGGAAACAGATGCCAAATTAGCCCTGGATTGTCTGCCCCCAAGGAAATAGTCCTCACTTGTCTAAGACACTCTGTTATTTGGGGGATCTGTTATTCTCCATTAAACCCAATCCTAACAGAGACCCAACTTTTTTCTGAGACAGTCTGGTTTCCTTAGCAAATTGAAATTTGAAAACCAATTACTAAATTATTACCATTATACATAATAAGAGCTGATGGGATCTTTCCTTTAATTATATTTTAAATCTCAAAAGCAATTTTCTGCTTTCAAACAGTATGGTGATATTAGTAAGAATGAAAATTTCTCTTTGAATCTCTCATCTTCTTTCTCTGAATTCTGTTCTCAGCCTCTAAAAATGAGCACTAAGTTCAATAATCAACTTTGGAGGCCTTCTGTGGACCTTTACAAACTTATGGAAGGATTTTGTTTATGTGATCCTACTGTGTATGTTATTCCACATTGTTTTGTTTTGTTTTGTTTTTCATTTAGCAATGTAGTATATACACACACTGTTGTATTCTTTTTAACCACTTTGAAGTACTCCATCAGTATGGATGAATTGTAAATAATTAACCAGTTGCCTCTGGTTGGAGTCTTAGTTGTTTCCAGTGCTAAGTATCATAAGTGAACCTTCAATCAGCAACCCTGTGCACATGAGTGAGATTTTGATAGGATGAATTTTTAGCAGTGAATTGACAAGAGTTTTGACTTCTGCCATGGATTTTTACATTTTTTTAAGGGTTGAAAGTCACATAACAACTTTGGTTTTGCTTCCCAAAAGCAGCTACAAGATGCAGAACTAAAGAATGAGAGAGAGCGCATGAAGGCTGTGTGTATGGCTCAACCTCTTATCTTCATCCTTGGAAAACTGAAAAAAGAGATACTCTGTGGACAGGGAGAGGCCCTGGTGTCCAGTGAAAGCACAAAGGCTGTGGTTACATCTGACCTGTAGCCAGATGAGCAGGTCACCCCAGTTTCTCCTCCACCTAACTGCATGCAGTGTTCTTTGTGCCTTAATGACAATAGGGTTTGGATTTCAGAAATCCCTCTCATCAAAACTGAGTTTTACAAACAATTCAAACTCTCTGCTGAGTGATGTTCTTGCTCAGAGTTCCCTACATGGATCAGTCTGCACCTCCACCTTGGCTCACGGTTCTCCTCTGTGCCATTTCCCCAAGCTCAGTAAATGAAATCAACCCCAAGCACAGTTTGAACAAGAGACTGGATCTATAATGGCCAACAATTTTGGGAAGAGCGCCAGAGGCCTTCTAACCAAACTGTACAAACTTCGTTTTCTTTTGCAGTCAACCATTTCCTTTTGGTCCCAGTCTATTTATGGAGCTGCTGGAATAGGTCACATCCTTCTCAGCATATCGCCGCTCAGCAGAAGTCTGTGAATTATTGACCAGTCCTGAACCTTCAAATACTGGATTGGAGATTCTTGACCTTTCTTTGGTCCATGGATATATTTGGCAGTCTGCTGAAGCCCATAAATCCCTTCCTTACTGTTAAATGTTTAATATAAAATACATGGGATTCCTAACGAAATAAGCCATGTTATTAAAATATTAAAAATAAAGGTGTTACATAATGTTTATGCTTTTTTTGTTAATATGAAGTAACTATATCAGCACTTCTAATAACTAATGTTATTTTGATGCAGTGATACATATAAACAATATTTCAGATGGCAATAGCAAAAAAAATGGTATGAATCTATCTGGTTTCTACTAGTAACAAAATCAGGGGTACTGCTAAAACCTGTGGTTTGTGGCCTTCACGCCTAAAGAAAATATGAAGTTTTACTTAAAAAGGTTTTATGTTACGGGACAAAAAAAGACATTTTTTCCAAAGTAAGTTCACAGATTCTTAAACTCTTTCACTTAAGAGCCATAGGTACTGCTCTATCCCTGTATCTCCTCCTGCCAGTTTGAACACTCGCCCTGAAGTCCCATGGCAACTCCAGTTTGAAAAGTAGAGTGAGCTCGTTGTCCATCCTCTGCTCCTCCCATACTGTCTCTCTCCACAGGTGCAGTGCCCATCACCTAAGCCCCAAGCCTGAGTCAACCCCAGAGCTGCCTAGCCCTTCATTCTGGGTCATCCTCCTCCCTGGTGTCCCTCAAATCAGACTCCTCTCCTCCCCTTCTGCTCCTATTCCCTTAGTGAGGGAGACCCTTGCAATAGCCTGCTGCAGGCCTGCCTGCTGGGCCCTTGCCCGCCCATCTACCTTCCGCACAGCTGAGGGTGTGACTCTTCCAGACACCAGTTTGTTCACAGTCGTAACATGCTTAAACCCTTCTGTGACTGCAGGGTAGAATCTAGCCCTCACTGTGCAGCATAGATGGTCTTTCAAAATCTGGCCCCCAACACTGTTTTGTCCGGCACTTTATCCCCTCACTAATACTCCAGGTCCCAGTAGGAAGGAAAAGCTGACACTCTTCTCTCTCACATTCCAAGGTGCTTCTTGCCTCCATGGACCCCTTCTGGACTGCCTGGTCGGCCCTGGTCTCCTGGTCAGTACCAACTCGTCTTAGCAATCCATACCACATGCCCTTGCACACACACGTTCACACACATCTATTGTTAACCACTGGCATTTTCTCCTTGGTCTCCTTTTTTTTGCCACCACATCCAGGAAATACTTCCATTAATAGCAACTGTTAGATTTTATTTGGCTATTTTGTTTTTTAATCTATCTCTTTCTACTAGATAATGAGAGTCCTTCAAGGGCTGCACCATGGTTTTGTTTGGTCCTCTTTGATTCCTTAACATCAAGCACAAATTCTAGCTTCTAAAATATGTTTAATAAATGTATGAGATTTTAAAAAATAAATATAAGCCAAAGAATGAATCACTTAATGAAAATAAAAAATGCACCTGTGATTTCTTGCATTAAAATAAAGTGTCAATTTTAACACTGATTCATATTAAAGAATATTGTGGAACTGAAAACACAGGACCTCTGTAATACTATTTACTCCAGTCATTCTATGGGGCATGCTCATCAGAGCTAAAGGCTCTAGGAGATGGAGGGGAACTATATTCTATTTTATGTCTAAAATTTGGTAGAGAGAATCCAAGACTTCATCTCTCATACAGTTTCTGACTTGCTATAAAATATGTTCTGAGAATTATAAGCATTGCTAGTCACAGGAACTTACAATTTCTTGAAGATGAGTGGGGATTCCAACCCTTATTTGAAATAAATTCCAAGTTTGGAGATCATTGAGGAAAACTCTTATGAGGTCTAATGGAACAAAATAATAACTTTGGCTTTTGACTTTCTTAGGTTTATGTTTTCTATTTTCTTGGAACCAGATACTTAACATTCTCCCATAATGACCCGGCTCCTCACTGTGAAGATGTGTATTTCTTCTCAAAAATGTGTTGTTATTCCCATCCACCACGTTAATTTGTAAGTAGTCCCTAGACAGTAAAAACCTATTATGCAATTATCTACTGTTGCTTCAGAATTTCTTTCCCAATGGTGTGTGGTAGGGGTTGGGTGGTGACAATTTGAGTTTTCTAGAATTCTTCTAAATGAGGTAAATTTGACCTTTTGGCTTTGTTCAGTTCTGGACTCAGTATATAGTGTTATATACTCAGGGACTATATATTCAGGGACAGATATCTTTCGAAACATTAATGCATTAATATCCTCTTACTAGGTGCCCATGACCAGCAGGATTCCTCTTTGACAACAAACTGTATGTGAAATAGGCAGGGGGAGGCAGTGGCCTTCGACTAGCTCACTAGAGCACTTGACTTCCTTGTTAGGAAGATCCTCGTTATCACTAACTTGAAAACCACTGCCAGTTATAAGATGAATGTGTTGGTGCCGCAGTCATTCATCAACTGTAGGGAGAAAGCGACCTTTGCCATCCATTGGGAAGAGATGGAAAGCTCTGGAGTTAGATCAGTTAAAATGGTGCATACGCCCATGCCTACCCTTTCCAATCCAGAGCAAGACATTGCTAGGAGCCATTTGACTGACCTTTCTGCACCTGCGCAGAGGCATAGGTTATATAATCCAGTCTGTAGTTCCCAAAGTCTAAGGCCTTTCATTGTTGCCTGCCTTATGAAAGGATTCTCATTCAGTGATTTCTGTACTTTAAGGACAGGAAGCAGCTCTTGGTACATGTTGCTGGAGTATACAGACATTTGACTGAAGCTTCTTTAAAAAACAATCTCCTAGCACTCTTTAGCGAGGCTTCCTTTTTTTCATTTTTTGGAAACACAAGCACATATTTCAATGCAAGCTCAGAGATCAGGCAAGGAACCCAGAAAATATTTAATTTGTAGAAATGTTTTGTTTTTGATGTATCCAAGGCAGTTTAAAACACACACTTATCAGTAGCACGAAGGAGGTTGGGAAATGTTGGTGAGGTCCCAAAAGTTCTTGCATGAGCAGCTTTCAGAGGGCCTAAAATATGGGCATGGATATGATCAAGGGCTAATAATAAAGTGATGGAGCCCATCTCTCAACTTCACATTGAACTTGTTTGTTCCCCTCCTGCTAACCTACTCCCCACCCCCATATTAATCCCACTATAGGGGCTGGCTGTCTTATAAGGACAAAACTAGGGCAAGAGAAAACAAGGATGCCAACTGGGCTAGGGTGTTGCCTGCACCCAAGGAAGCAAAAAGGGGTGTTGAGCCACAGGCTGGGCAAAGCCAGTGCCAGAGTCCTGTGTCAGGGAGAAAGTCAAGGAATCCCAGGTCCCAAAAGCCAGAGCCAACCAAGAGGAGCTGTGCCTAGAGATGCCAGGCTGTTGGAGGGAGGGAGAGGAGATCCCAGGTCACTAACTCCAACAACCAAGAATGCAAAGCCTTATCCATGAGAGCCCCAGAGAACGTGTACGGGCTAAGATGAAACTTAACTATTTTTCAGCTGCACCCTACATATATTAAAGTAAAAAAGGGCATTCCTGAGTAGACTCCAACCTTCTTTTCTATATGAGAAAGAGACATCTCTACTCCCAAACCAAGTTCTCCTTTGATATGCTGGATTCCGTGTCCCCCTTCTTCCTTCCCACCATGCTCTAAATTATTCTCTCTGTCTCTGGTATTCTCAAGTTCCCTCCACAGACTCCTTCCTGTCATCTTATAAACCCATTCCACTTTTCCCCCACCCCAGCACACAAAATGCTTCCCTAAATTCTGGCTTCCCCTTCCTGATCATGAAAGAAGAGATGAATGAAAGAGAGGGAGGGAGGAAAGAAGGAAGATAGTTTACATAGAATGGATACACAGGTTAGGAAAGTGTCTTTTAAAAGCCAGGAAATTATTACAGCAAAGGTCAAGTTGGAAAGGAGGGAGAGAGTGTACAGCAGCCTTCTGGGAAGGAGATCATATTCTATATCTTGACCTGGGCTTTCGTCATTCAGCATTTTCTTATTTCTGAATTGAACACACATATTATGTGGGATTTTCTGTAAATATGTTACATTTTAAAAATGTTATTTTGGAAATGCAAAACAAATTCTGTGCCCAAATTCTGTCCTTTCTCCTCCTCTCATCATCCCCCCACCCATGTGGTTTGATTTCCTCCTCAGATAGTTCTATATACAGCAAGAAAGTCTGACAAGAACGTACCTCACAGTTTGCACTCCAGAGTGATAAAAGATACCTTTTCTCTAACACTGATACTAAACCTCCCTCCTGCATGGGTCTGTATGGGTTTATACCCCTATCTAGCAGTGAACCAGAAAACTGACTTTTGCTGGGGCTTGATGGGATCAGTTGAAAACGGTTGCCCATTTCTGTAGAGAAAACCCATCCACCGTGGCTAGCTTCAAGCTGACAGTGTGATCCCACTGCGAGCTGAAGGGACCAGCCCTGGCATATCCCGCCACAATGCTGACCAAAATCACCGTGGCCAGAGCAATGAGAGGACACTGTCCGTCTTGGGGAGAGGGTAAGCACAGCTAGGACAGGACACCACAGAGATTTGCTTCCATAGATTTGCACGGAGTGTGGAAGGGTAACTGGCTGAAGGATCAATCAAGAACCAGACCAGAAAAAAGGAATGAAAACTGTGCAGTAAAAAGAAAACATGCCCATGGGATTCTGGATTTTTCCTTTCTCTTTTCCTCTCATTCTGTGTGTTTTCTTCCAGCACTCTGGCATTGATGCTGATGAAATAGTGATCTCCAAAATCTGTATCTTCAGACCTTACTTGACTTCTGATCTCTAGCCTCATATTTCATCTATCAACTGGACATCTTCATCTGGGTGGCCCCAGCAACCTATGGGTATTCAAAACTGAATTCATTCTCTCCCTCCATAATCACATTTCTCCGGTTCACTAGTTGGAAGCTTCAAAATCACCTCAAATTCATTCCATTTTCCCTTACACCCCCAGCTCCATATGCAGCTGGTCAGCAAGCCCAAGTCCTGTTGATTGTGCCACCAAATATCACCAAAGGGATCACCAGATCCCTTTTCTTACCTTTCCAGGACCATTGCCCTAAATCAAATCCACTGTCAGTTCCTTGACTTAAAAATAATCTATTATTTGATTTCCAACCCTCCTCCCATCTGTGGAAATTTCAAAGAATACAACCTTTCAAGAATACAAATGTGAATATGACCTGTCCCTGGGTCAGTCTCTTTCTAAGGTCCTGCATCACCTTTAGGGTAAAGCTCAGACTCTTCAGCCTGCTACACAGGCCTTTGTTTGACCTTCTGGCCCAATTTCCTTTCCTTGGTGGTTACAGGCATCTCATATGCCTGGGTCTTCACATGTGCTCTTCTTTCTGCCTAGAATTTCTTCCTCCCCCATTTGTGTGACTATGGACTCTTCTTCATCTGTCAATGCCCAACATAAGTGTGAGTCTCCCTCGTTACCACCTCTAATTCTTGAACTAAGTGTTGCTTATTCAGTGCTCCCAGAGCTTCTGGTCCAAACCTTAATGAGAATACTTACACTGTTATAATCCAGTGTTTATCAATAAATGGCTTTAAATGAATAAATCTAGATGTATAATGAATAGGAAAAGTATATGGGTCATATTCACCATGCTCTGTGGTTCTAGTCTTTATTTCAGTGATCCAAATCCCTGTTCTGCCTTAGAAACAATGTTAAAAATAATAATAATAAATCATCCAGGCAGAATCTTGACAGTTAGGCCTTTACTCTCTTCCAACAATTGGCTGAAAGATGCTGACAGTTCAAGATAATTTTTCCTTTAAAAAAATTCTGTGTTTACATCTCAGGTCCAATGAATACTTTTCCATTTATTTCTTTTATAGTTAAATATATTTAATATTAAAAAATTATTTTTAAGACCATGTTCTGCTGCAACTGTCTGTTAAAAGGCACCATGAGTGCCACATGATATAGCCAGGAAATCTTTTTGTAGAAAAGCTGGGATTACCAGGAATCCTGAGGCAATGCTAGCTTTTCATGGGACTCAGTTTCCTAAAGTGCAAAGGCATTAGCTCTCATTACCTCTCACTTTGGCAAGAGATAAATTAAGGCACAAAATACTTAAATTTGACCTAAAGGGAAATAATTTAATCAATGTGTTCCTGTTCCTTGCTCTGGTTTCCAGGACACACTTGCTTTCTTTGGGAGGATAAAATAACTGCAAATGGAAAATTAAGAGAACTGATTTCTAAAGCAATAAGGATCTTGTTGCCATATAAATGGGAAGACTTAAGGAGAAAAACTAAAACACAGAACCAAGGATAAACTGCTAAGTAAAAAAGGAATCATCCTGGAATGTTGCCAGCTGTAAATCCTGTAGACAATATAGTTTTAAAGTTTAAAATGTCATCCTAGTTATAAATAATTCCCTTTCTTTATATTGGCATTAACATTTGAGTATCCGCAACATGAAAATGAAAACCATCAATAAGCCTTGACTAAATTATAAGATCAAAGACTTGATGATAGAATGAAGTGACTTATGGCCCCGGCTTTGCCCACTATGATAAAGGTCTGTGCAGGAATAGGAAATATACGGGGCTCTTTCTGATTTCTCCCTTCCTCCCAGGCCCAAGGTCAACAACAACAAAGAGTTACAGCATTTGTTAGTGTAATCCTTGGAATCTTCTGTGCAACATTATTGAAAAAAGCCACTGATAATCCATCACTGTTGACTATATTTCAGTCAGAGACACGGCAGGGAGGAGATGATACATGCACACTAGGCTTTGGGGGTGTTTAATTTGGGAACTTTTGCTCACCCTTGTCACCCCTAGCCTTGAAGGGACAAGTGGCTTAAGAAATCCAGAAGGCATGACTGTCTGGTGAAAGGTTTTGACAGGAACTGTGACCTATGGAGATTAAGCAGCCAAACCATTGCAATCTGGCAGGAAAGGGCCTGGGGAAGTAACTGCCAGGCCTCACTCCTAACTGTCCAGGCTCCTGCCCTGTGTCCTATCAAGCAGGCCTGCTTGATGCAGCCTGTACAGGTCACACCCTGCGGCACAGACGCAGGACAGAGTGAGAACAGATATGAGGGGGTGATGGAATATATCTGATTGAGATCAAAGTAAAGACATTGCCATATCTAGCTATCTGTGGGTGCACAGACAAAATAGAAAGGATAGACTACCAATGCCAAGATGTTATTGAACTCCACGTCTTCATTTCCCCACCAGATAGGCAGAAGTGAGTCTATAAACCTCTGAAAGGGATGGTGCAATTCCCCCAGCTTAACATTCTCAGCCAATTGAGTTGCTGGCGAGAGTACCAGCCGATGTTGTTAGAAAGATGTGATAGACGATGTTGTTTCTGAGCTGTCTCAGACAAAGAACCCAAGGAATTTTCCTCCTTCTTTTCATCTGCAGATGGGATCCTTGTTTCTCTGGAGTCATCGGCAAGTGTTACTGATCTTCCCATCTGGAAACCCAGCTAGTAGGGAAGTGTGAGCTTTCAGGAGAGGGTCTTCAGATCCAGTCTCTGTATTTTTTATTGGACCCTGTATTCTGACTGCACAGCCAAGTTTTTTTGTGGTCTACCATCACCCAAATGTGTTTTTGAGGCTCCATCCCAATAGTGTTTTCTTCTGTTGCTAATGGGATGTTGCTGATTTCTTTTCTGTTGTGGAAAATGTTTTGGATGCCAGTTTTCAAAAATAAAAATTCTAAAACTTCTAGGAGGGCCCTTAGGAGTACAGATGGTCTTGTCCAGCATGGTTTCTGGCCTGTGTTTAAATGATTATGTCAGCAGGGCAGCTGGGCTTAAGCTCAATTAAAACATATGTGGTTAATGCAAAGAAGAATGGGGAAGAGAGAGGACAACTGATATTAAAAATGAATTGAATGTATTGCTACCCTTCCTTTTTTGGTACAAGGTTAAGTAAAGCAAAGAGGCGCAAATATGCATGCTTTATATAATTTATCATCACTTATCAATAGGTCATTTAAATATTCAATAGATATTTATAGTCAGCTTGGTCAGTGTATCTTGCTTATAGTTTTTCATCAGGAAAAATAAATGTTCTATGGTATATTTTTTAGTTGTATTTAAAGATGTTTGTCACAGTTTAATATTTAAAGACTACGCATGAAACATTAAAATCCTTCTTTCTTATACTTCATGTATGAAGAGCTTCCAAACCTTATACATAATAAACTTCCAAGCATACCTGTGAAATGTGGCCTTATTCTCTCTGGGATAGGAAAATTGCATGAAAGAAGTAATGACCCAAAGCCAGGAGGCAGGATATAGGACCCCCTTTTTTCTGTTACCTGTACCCTGATGTGCCTGCTAACTCTCATTTCCCCAAGCAGTCTCTGGCCTTTTCTTTTGCTGTCCTGTCTCATTTTCTCCCATGGTTCTGTAATTAACTCACTCTCCTCCCTGTAGTTCAATTTTATGATTTCCTCTTTTGATTTCTCTTTAGCACATGTTTTCTGCTTTTCCTGAGCTATCCCATAGCAATCCCATAAGCGGTCAAGGTTAGAAGTACTTGGTATCTGAATACTCACCAGACTCCACTTGCCCTTCCTGTCACTTCAAATGGGTGCAGCATACCATGAGAAATATACCACTTGCAGCATGCAAGAGGTGAAAAGGTAATTAAATGGTTCCTACCTTATTGAACTTAGAGTCAAATGAGTAACATAGACAGACAACCATAGTACAAAGGATAATGCACATAAGAATAAGTGCAGATATGGGAATTTTTATGAAGAGAGGTCCCCCTCTTTTGGCTAAGTGAGACTGGAAGGCTTCCTGAAGGAAGAGGCATTGAAAATGGGCCTCTACCAGATGAGGAGGAGCCAGGTGATCTCCAGCCAATCAGAACAGTCATTGTCTAGGGCAAGAGATGTAATTCTACCCCATGGGGCCTGGGAGGGGCAAAAGAGAAAACTACTGGAGACTGGAGGAGAACCAAGAATTCAGTGGAGAGACACTAAGGGATGAAAGAATTTCCAAAAGAGGAGATGACTAATAAATATTATGAGGAATAACAACTAACATTTGGGGACTATTGACTAACTTCCAGGCTTTATTCGAAATTCCTAGCAAAGCTAAGAAAAGGCATAGTTAGGACTTGCACCCAGGCCTGACTGAGGTTAACACTCTTAACTACAGAAGGAAAACCTAGACCTTGCCTGTTACCATGGTGATTAAGAGGCCACTGACAACATCCCAAATTGAGAGATTTTTAGTAGAATAGTGGGACACATTGCAATAAAAGGTATCAAATTTAATATCTTTTCCAAAAACTTGGCAGTGAAAATTAGGATATGGGGCAGTAAGTTAGAAGATAGGAAGACATTTTTTAAAAGGGTGCCATTTAGATATTAAGTTGAATGTGAACCTGAAAATATGAAAGGAGATTCCCAAGGAGAAGGGAGGAAGTGGGATCCAAGACACATAAAAAAATGGTCTTGGGTACAATGAGGAGCACTGCTTTGGGACTTTGAGATAAAAGAAAGAAGAGGATGAGCGGGCCAGAGGGGTTCAGGGGCTTCTCCAGGACAACCACCATCTTCTCACTGAGGACTGCTAATGAAAGGGGCCGGGAATTTGGAAAATAGCAGAGTGACCACATATTCTTGGAAAAGTTGATCTGTTCCAAGTAGTAAATACCCACTTGAAGTGCCTAAGACGAATATGTGGGACACAGAAAACGATGGTACTGTGAGTGAAGATGGAAGTTCTTTTTGAAAGTAAGGAAGCCCAAAGCCAAAAAAAAAACCTCCACATCCCAGTGGATTGCCTTGACTTCTTCTCCTGCTGAATTTTTTGGCTAAGAAAACAGTAACGAAATAGCTTTGGCGTCTATGTACCAGTAATATCTCTGATAAATTAAAAGTCACCTTGGCAAGAAAGCAGCGCTCTAAATACCCATGGTGTGACAAAAGGTTCTTTGTAGCATAAACCCCATGAACTGGGCCTGAAGGAGGAGATTCAGAATTACCTGATGAGCCAGCTTAGGTGCGGGGGCTGGGGGCGCGGGATGTCCTTTCTCACTTCCTGGTGTGAGCCTTTCCTAACTGACTGTAGAGCATGGTGTAGTGAAAAGACCACGGTCCAAGCTCAAGCCTGAATCCTCCACTTACTATTTCAAGGCTGTGCAAGTTACTTATTCTTCCTGAACGTCATCTCTAAAATAGAGATTATAATCCCTATGCATAGAGCTGTCAGAACTGGATAATGAGACAAATGCTCTTTTTTCTCCTTTTCGGTGCCCAGACATAAAAATCTTAATTCTCAGTTGTGGAAAAGTTTGTTTCTTACATCCATCATAGTTCTATGGAGCCCACTCTCCAAGTTTTAAGCTGGTCTTTTGATTTTTAATAAGTTAACTTGTTTTTGTTAAACCAAGAAAGAAACGACCAAATCTGTGCAAATCTGAGAAAGCCACTAAGTGGCAGGCACCTGCCTGGAATGCCCTTGAAGTTTCTTTTGCGTCCACTACCCACTACTACCACCTCCATAGCATCACCTCCTGAACATCTGAAAAGAGATTTGACAGAGGGGACCCCACAGAAGAGAGAAAAAACAAGTACTCATCATATTAAGATAAAGGAAGGTTCGATGTCTCTCCCTCCAGTAGTGAAGCCTCAGAGATGTGAGGCGTCCTCAGAGTCATCTCATCTGGGTGTCAGGAATTTGTTTCTATAAAGACAGCCTACTTCTTAGGATAGAAGAGCTCTCTACTCTTCAGAGTATAAGTTAGGTACAAAATTAATAATAGCAACACAACCAACTCTCATTAAACTTTCCATTCACAAAATCCTTGACACTGACATTCCTCAGCTTTGCAAACTTGTTGAAGAGTAACCTCTTTGCAGGCTATGAAGAAGCTCTATGACGTAGACGTGGCCACCCTGTACAGAGCTATACGTAAGCACCCTGATCAGAGCTGATGGAAAGAAGATGTACGTGCAACTGGCTCCTAAATTTGATGCCTTGGAGATTGCCAACAAAATTGGGTCCTCTAAACTGAGTCCAGCTGGCTAATTCTAAATAGAAATTTTTTCACCATTGAAAAAAAAAATTGAAAATATTTGAATAGCCAAGGAGATTATCATCAAAATATTAATAAGGTCTTTGGAGGTAAAGGTGGCAGAAGCCTTTTCTGGAGTATTTAAATTCATGCCAGGGCTGGATATGATATTATGCAGTTGTAACCTCACCCCTGGTAATCAAAAATGAGATGCTCAGGGAGCATTTTCTTAGATGAGTGGCGATGGCAGGCCTCCAGTTAGAGAGCTTCCTGCACCCAATAAAGAATCAACTCTGTGGCTGTAACATTGAATAAAACTATGACGATCACATTGACCAAGCAAGGAATCCTGGGCATAGTGGAACCACTCCAAATGATTTATAGTATCAGAGTGATGGGATAACATCTCGGGGCAGTGAAGAAAGGCACCATGTTACAGTCTTGGTTATGGCTGGGAATATGGATGGGATATTTTTTTCTGTCAAGTTTGTGACCCAGTCATATTTCCAAGGCTCGGAAACATGAACTGAAAACATGAATTGCATTTAATGTTTTGTGTGTGAGAGAATGAGACATGGCCTCTCCTTTTAAGGAAGGAAGCTATCCTTCAACATCCAGTTTTTAGAGATTTATGCATAATAAATTGATGGAGCAACTGAACTTAAAAAGCTTTCTTTCCCTCAAATACTAATTAGATGATTAACTGGGCTGTTAAGTAAGTCGCTTGTGTTTTTAGATTCACAGTGTCTGTATCTGTGATATGCAAAGGTGGGCCATATGATCACTGACATCAACTTCTATTCTTACATTCCTTTGACATGACATTATCTAACCCTTTTCCTGTGAAATAAGACAATAAATTTTTTCTGTGTATTTCATATTTTGCTGGTGAGAAACAAAGGAGATGACAGTTCTAAGGGCTCTTGGTAAACTAACACTTTGCTCCTGCAAAGCATTTATTGTTAGTATTCTCTATTAGTTTGATAAGATGTATTTACAATGTTATTGTCCCAGAATATTTTTAGGAAAAGATAAAATTCTAGTGAAGAGCAAATTTGACTATACAAATACATAAAGTACTAGAATAATCATCCTTAGAATTAAAATATATATATATATATATATAAAACTATATCAGTTATGATTGTGTGGGTTGTATGTGATAGATAATATAACTCAAATCATGTAAAAACTTGAAGAAAAACTGGCACGTCCATGGGTATCAGCTTCAGGTGTAGCTTGATCGGGCTCAAATCTTATCCCTAGAAACTAATTACTCTCTTTTCTTTTTTTTTTTTATAAATATATATTTTTATTGTTATTTATGTCTTTTACATTTTGTATTACCCTTGGGTAGCCCACCACCAATTCACCCGTGATCCATCTTCATGGTCCCTTGTGTTCT
>PVIJ01006221.1:0-94642 GCA_004024925.1 Scalopus aquaticus | reverse complement strand
ACAAGGGACCATGGAGATGGATCACGGGGGAATTGGTGGTGGGATACCCAAGGGGAATACAAAATGTAAAAGACATAAATAACAATAAAAATATATATTAAAAAAAAAAAAAGAAATACACTGCTCAGGGGAGCAGCGGGCGAGGCAGGAGAGGTCTGACGCACCATGTGGGATTCTCCCTGGCTGGGCGTTGCACTCGCATGGCACACTGCAGACAGCTCCACAGCGCAGCGCTCAACCCCCGCGCCACCAGGGAGGCCCTGTAGCTTTATATTTTAAGCTACAAGGTAGGTACTTAGGAATCCATTTAGTACTCTATTTTTAGTGTGCTTAAAATATTTCATTATAATAAAAAAGGAATGCAATATACAGAAATAATTATAAAGAGAAATTTCTAAGACGATTGTGATATTTATCTTTTGAGTAACTCTATTGAAGCTAAAATAATTAATTCAAATTTCGAGTTTCCCTAGAGTTAAGATATATCATATTTTCCATAGTTCCATAGACTGAATTCTACATATTTTTATCTGAATTTGAACCTTCACTAAGCCACTGAAACTGCTCAGTTTTCCTTGCCACTATAAATCCAAGGACTGAGTTGTTAAAATTTTTATACATAAAAAGTGGTATTGTATAAACACCGCATCTCAACAAAATTCTACTGTAGGGCCTCCCTGGTGGCGCAGCAGTTAAGCGCTGTGCTGTGGAGCTGTCGGCAGCGGTGACGCGAGTTCGACGCCCGGCCGGGGAGAATCCCACATGGTGCGGCAGACCTCTCCTGCCTCATCCGCTGCTCCCCTCAGCGGTGTATCTCTGATCTGCCTGTTCTGCTACCCGCTCTGTCTCTGGTGAACCCTCTCGCCGCCCCACACCTCTGGTCTGTACCCCAGCTTGTATGTATAAATAAAAAATAAATCTTTAAAAAAAAATTCTACTGTAAACCTGGGCTGATTAAAGAGTAAACTCTCCATTGCATGTGGATATTACTCAAGCTGAATCTATTTAAATATTAAGTCGAGCCTAAATATAAAAGGTATTTCCACTTCAGGTTTTAAACAAAAAATAAAGTATCTTTGAAAATAAATTCAAGGAGGTGACGAGTGTAAGCTGAGTTATTCCATTTGAAAGAATAGTACATCCAAACAGCATTGTAATGATAAAGTAGTCCAGAATTTAATGTGAGAGCTTTGCTTTATTTTTAAAAGCCTATAGGCAGATCTGATTTATTTAAATCAATGCTTATTTTTCAAAGTGTACTTTATCTATTTGAAATTATAAATCAAATTGATGACAAACTTCAACAATGACCTTACACTATGTTGGTGTCTTCGTTAACTGATGTCCTGTTTGGAGGACAGCAGACAGGACAGTACAGGCTATTTGATGTAATGAAGACTGATAGCCTCTGCCTCTGTGGAGTGAAACACATTTGTCATCAATTTAAATTCCAGCAGTTCATTTCATGTAGAATCAGACAACATGAGACAGTCTGGGAAAGGAGCTGTACTTCCAAAAATATCTGAATACAGTATCTTAAAATGTTGGCATGTGGATTTTTACGTTAATTACACGTAAGTGAGATAGGGATAAAAAGAAAGCATAGAGTAATATTTTTCTCTAACTGGAAGAATAAACATTACTGTACAGGACTTTAAAATTTTTGTAAAATGTTTTGTTATACAAAAATGTTTCTTGTAAGTAAAATATGAATAAAAAAATCATCTTCTGTGATCCATTATCTAATTTCAAAAATTGAACATTTTATGTCATTGTGAATATTTTCATGGTTCAACATACACAAGTCAGTCAGGTAATTCACCAGAACAGCAAAGGGAAAGACAAAAATCATACCATATCAATAGATGCAAAGAATATGTTTGACAAGATTTATTACCATTTCTGATAAAAACTTTTAGTAAAATAAGGATAGAAGGAGCATAAATCAAAATAACCACTGTCAAATACACCAAAATCAAGGCTAATATACTCAATGATGAAAACCTGAAGGCTTTTCCTTTAAGAGTATGTACAAAATGAGGATGTCCACTCTCATCACTACTATTCAAGATAGTACTGGAAATCCTAGCTAGAACAATTAGGCAAGAGAAGGATATAAAGGGAATTCAAATTGTTAAGAGGTAAAACTATCACTATGTGCAGATGACATGACATGACATTTTAGTATACATAGTTGACTATTGATAAGATCACAGGATTTCTGTCTTTCCTTTTGTTGCAAACATTCGCACATTTCTCAATTTCATCTGTTGCCTATCCCCACTACCGCAATCAATATAATTTCACTTTGCTACTTTTAACTATTGAAAAGTTACGATTTCTGCAGCTTTGTGATTTCCTATACACATGCTTTCTTCCTTTCGTACTGTTTCTGCATTGATTATAATTTGTTTCCTTTACTCCCCTATTAGAAACAACCTACTTGTTTAAAAGTCATATACTCTATTTCTATCATTCCAATAAAGTTGATAATTTAATACATTTTGATAGAATTAAGAAAATCTAATATTAGTATTTTATATCTTTTCCACAATGACAATGTCATTTTAGTGTACTTTCTTGAGGTACACATATTGTTTTTCTGTATTTTTAGATATCTCTTTTTATAATCCCACAAAGTAGATTTTAGGAAATTCTACATAGAGAATTTTTATTTATTTTATATATAACATTCTCACTTACTATTTTTATTTTTTATTTATACATACAAGCTGGGGTACAGGCCAGAGGTGTGGGGCGGCGAGAGGGTTCACCAGAGACAGAGCGGGTAGCAGAACAGGCAGATCAGAAATACACTGCTGAGGGGAGCAGCGGGCGAGGCAGGAGAGGTCTGCTGCACCATGTGGGATTCTCCCCGTCCGGGCATCGAACTCACGTCGCCGCTGCCGACAGCTCCACAGCGCAGCAGCACTTAACTGCTGCGCCACCGGGGAGGCCCCACATTCTCACTTATTTTTAACTTCAGTGCTTACCTACTTGTTTTCGCACCTTTTTTTTTTTTTTGGCATTTTTTGATTCCTGAAGTATATGGCTTAACATTGTGTCAAATGAAAATATATATCAGAAGAGGAGTGAGTGATATACAGTGTTGTCAACCAATGTTACCTCAATAAAATAATACAGAAAAATATAGAAATAGGGCCTCCCTGGTTGCACAGCGCTTAAGCGCTCCACTGTGGAGGTGTTGGCAGCGGTGAGGCAAGTTCGACTCCCAGCCAGCGAGATTCCCACATGGCACGGCATTCCTCTGCTGCCTTGCTCGCTGCTCCCTCCAGCAGTGTATTTCCGTCCATCTGCCTGTTCCGCTCCCCACTCTGTCTCTGGTGAATCCTCTCACCACCCCATGCTTCTGGCCTGTGCCCCAGTTTGTATGCAAAAATAAATGAATCTTAAAAAAAAAAGGAAAAGAAAAATATAGAAATAATATAGAAAAAAGAAAATGTATTACTGGTAAACAATCAGTGTTTTCGTTATCTACATAATCTTCAAGTTCAGGAAGATAAGAAATAGGAGATTAAATGATTTTTTTCCTACCATATAATGGGGGGGGCTGTGGATATATTAGAAACATTTATGATAACTGAAAAATAGGTAGATTCATGATGAAATTTATTTTGAAATATACCATACATTTACACTCAAGCTACTATTTTCACAGAAATGTCTAATACTGAAATTTAAGTAAAGATTCAGATTGTACTCTTAAGAGAAATAGAATTAAACAAGAAAAGTAGAATTACGTGATATATCGCTAAAATATTTTTAAATTACTTTATTCTAAGATGTTTCTGTATGGGTATCGTTCAGTGACCTTAGGTTTGGTTAGGCAGCTCCTTTTTGTCTGTAATCTCTTCAGGAAGTGACTCTCACTGTATCACGAACAAAAGTAGAGATATATCACCGACCGGATGGAAACATTTCTCATCCCTATTCACTGGGAAAGCTGAGTAGAAAATTCTTAAAAGAACTGTGGCACACAGAAGACTTTTATTTTCCTGTCACTTAGAAAGCAATCTTCTGCTTAAATTCGTGAGACACCAAAAAGGCAATAGAAACCATTTTGGGCCAAACCAAATATGATTTAAGGAACTGTGTACTTCAGCCTGGTTATTTGCTAATTTTTTTCCCATTTATTTATGCATACAAGAACCGAGTATAAGCCAGCGGTTCAGTGGGTGAGAGAATTCGCCAGAGACAGAGTGGGGAGCAGAAAGTTTAGATCTACTGAAATACACTGCTGAGGGGAGCAGCAGGTGAGAGAGGAGAGGTCTGCTGTGCCATGTGGGAAGCTCCCTGGCTGGATATTGAGCACATGCCACAGTGGCGGGAGATAGCTTGATAGCGCTGAGACTTTAACACTGCACCACCAGGAAGGCCCCCTATTAAATTTTAAGGCTAAATTTTAATGAAAAGGGTAATAGAAAATCCTTTAAGCAAATCTGTTTTAAGCCTATACAGCTCCTTGAAAGGAGAGAGGAATTCCTAGCTGAGCCCTAACCAAGAATACAGAGCTTACCTAATCTTGTCTACTGTCTCTGTATCATTTGAGAAAGAGAGAAGAGAGAGAGAGAGAGAGAGAGAGAGAGAGAGAGAGAGAGAGAGAGCGAGAGAGAGAGAGAGCTGCATGCATAGCTATACAAAGAGAGCAATGTAAGAAAACAGCCATCTATTTTGTGTTTCCATAGGCATACATGTGACATTTTTAACATTTAAAACTTTAAATAGTTATTGAGCTACGTAAATCAAAGAAATGTAGGCTTGTGGTAATTGATCTAGTAAATATAGGTATCTTAGATATTTCTCTGATACGTTTTTAATGGCATTGTGCCCCTAATTAGGGAGGATAAGAGGCATGATTTATAAGTTGTATCAGCACACAAGAGAATGAATAAATACATTGATATAACTGTACAATCCAATAAGGTTGCCACTGACCACGTATGATTATTTAAACTTAAATTTACTAAAATTCAAAGTTTAATTTCTTAGTAAAATTACCTATATTTTAAATGTTCAAATATTCACCTGTTAGTAGCTACTGAATTAGATCACAGAGAATATTTTTATCATTACAGAAAGTTCTGTTGAATGATCTGCATTATATTCAAGTCAGACAATTTCTTGGCAATTTAGATTTTAAAATCCTTCTTTCCTTCAACAGAGATTTAGGTATTTTCTTAAAATGATGTGGATGTTATATTGCATTATTTGGAGTGTATTTTGACTGCTATGGATAAGGAAAAAATAGCAGTGGTTAAAGGGAGAAGTCAATATATAACTCTTAATGAAAACAGTACAAATGGAAGCAGTTTGCTTCATGATGTGGGATAATCAGGCTCTTGCTAACTTTGCTTTGCCATCTTTCTCATGCGGATTCTATTTCATATTCTGAAATGGCTGTTCCAACTCTCACCATCATGCCCATATTCCAACAAATTGTCAATACAGAAGGAGAATGATACATACACTCCTTTTCTCTTCTGAGCATAATTCTAAAACAGCAACATCATTTCCTTTCACATCTCATCTGCCAAAAACTAGTTCTGTGACCACACTTAATTATGAAGATGCCCAGTTTGGAGTATGTGTGTCTAGCTAAAATTCCAGTTCCAGCAGAAAATAAGAAGAACGGATGGATCTTTAATGCACTATACCCGTATTTAAAATCTTTAATACATATAATTGAGTTTTCTTGCTTTCCTCTATTCATATTTCCATAAAGATGAAGTAAAATTTTTATTGTAAATATCCATATTTTAAACCTTATATTATCACCTGATAATTTGTATTATCAGTTTAAAATTCCACACTCCCATTATCAGTGAGTTTTCCCTAAAACAGAATATAGAAATTTACTTCCAGTTGTCAAACACTTGATAGAAAAAAATATTAATACAAAAATTTCTTTCTAGATTTTTGATAAACACTGAAATCTACTGTATGACATCTTCCATCTATGACTAAAACCTGAGTTTCTGAAAAGGAAATAGATTCTTATATACATCATAAAATGGAATCCTGTCAATCAATTTTGCATAGAATATTACATATTAAACAGTTTTACATAGTAGCTAATAAAGGATTATGAATAGAACAATATTGTGTTCAAAATACACTCCCTTTCTTCATTGAAATATAAATTAAAATTGAGTTGATATAGGTATAATTTATCAGAATAAAAATTTCACATGAATTCTCAACAACAAAGAAATCTCTTAATTCTTTTTATTCTTTAATGATGTTTTAAATAAAAACAAAAATCAGATTTTCAGATTATTATTTTATTTTTTAACATGAAAAAATAAATGGATCTTCATGATAAGTACTATGTCTATATAACTCTCAATCCGAGAACATATCCTTTATTTGATAACCCTAAACTTATGACCTACAAAGTGGCTGGCACCATAACAAACTTGCTTTAACAAGCTCAGATTCAACACTGCTATCCATTCAAATAATGAGCACTATATTTATAAAATAGTTGGTGTACTGAGTCATTTCCCAAAAGGGTTCATTCTACTTCGTCTTTTCATCGTTTATATGGGCAGCACCAAGACTCTATATATTACAATAATAGGACTTATTTTTCCCAAAGAGGTAGAAGTTATTTTTTTTAAGGACTATTTATGCATACAAGCTGGGGTACAGGCCAGAGGCGTGGGATGGCTAGAGGGTTCACCAGAGACAGAGTGGGGAGCAGAACAGGCAGATGGACGGAAATACACTGCTGAGGGGAGTAGCAGGTGAGGCAGGAGGGGTCTGCCACACCATGTGGGACTCTCCCCTGCCTGGCGGCGAACTCGAATTGCTGCTGGTGACAGCTCCACAGTGCAGCGCTTAACAGCTGCGCCACCGGGGAGGTCCGTAGAAGTTATTTTTTTTTTAAATCTCAAAAAATGTTTCCAAGCTATCCACAGGTAAATACAATGTCATATCAACTTTGACATCTCATGTATGAAATATTCCTTTATAAAATAGATTATTTTAACATTTTTTCACGTCTTTAGCCTTATATCCTCAAATTATCTCCTCTCTGTCAACCTCTCCCTGCATTTGAAGAATTGTATGTCATAAATACAGAACCACAAAGCCAAGTTGTTGGCTCCCAGTTATTCACAAAGATAGTCCAAAGGACCATTCCTTATATTGAGTACAGGGTTATTCATTTGCAAAATACTGAAAAACCAGAGAATCTGGAAACCAGATTATGGAAATAAAGTGATTATCTACCCTCCAAAATTTAGAGGTACGTAGCTATTACATGAAACTATCCTAGAAAAGAAAAAACTACCTGGTAGATATTTTATCAAAATATTATTTAATCCCTGTTAAATATTTTACTTAGTTTAACCATTGTGAAGCCCCAAACCTTGAGAATTACAGGAAAATATAGCTTATTTTCTACTTCTGTTTTATGTAGTCCATCCAACTATTATTAGCAAGTGAAATCACACCAGAATAATAGAAAATAAATACTTCTTCTTCTATCGTCTCCCATAGTGTCTTGACCATTAATTAATGAGATATCATTTATATAAAGATAATCTCCTTTAAATGTATTTTCTTACCTAATTTAATTTTAGTTTCTAGTAGAACAGAGATAGGAAAATATCCCCTTTTCAGTAGTAAATACCTTTGTTCCACTACATTCATTAGATTTTTATATAAAAAATTACTTGCAAAGGCATTTTTTAAAAAGATGCATAATTAAAAAAATAACTTTGTATTAGTTCCTGGTGCAACATGATTCAATATTTGTGTATATTATAGAATAATCACCACAATGAGTGTAGTTAACATCTGTGCCCATACATAGGAAAATAATTTTTTAGAGATTACTTGCCCCAAAATTATTCCTCTACCTCCAATATAACATTGATTGGTACA
The DNA here is from genome assembly GCA_004024925.1 of Scalopus aquaticus. Taxonomy (NCBI): domain Eukaryota; kingdom Metazoa; phylum Chordata; class Mammalia; order Eulipotyphla; family Talpidae; genus Scalopus; species Scalopus aquaticus. The sequence goes on along the minus strand of PVIJ01006221.1, from coordinate 86,731 downwards.
ATTGATGCTATAGTTTTGAAATGGTCTTCTAAAAATTACTAGAAATAGGCAAATGAAAATACAGTTCTAATCATTATCAGGTGCACATTGCTGGCAAACAAAGGCCAAATACTCAGCTTGACAGTCAAGACCCAAACCATCTCATCATATTCCAATAACACAGTCAATCACAGTTGAACTTGAAACTAGGATGTCTCAATCTAAGCATCATATTCAATATAAAGCAGTATTTAGGTGATCCAATTTTTGAAAATATTTATATCACAGTAAAATCATGTCTCCTTCACATAGAACCCGAAAGAATAAATGGAGTAAGTAATTCCATATGACTTCAATATAGATATTATGGCTGAGAGTAATTCAAATTGTTAAGAAAGTTCTCTGTCATATTAAAGAATCCAGACTTTATCCAATATGCAGTGTGAAATTTATGAAAATTTCAAGTACAGTAGTAATTGCACTAGATTTGTACTTTAGAAAACCATCCTTGACAGCATGTGAATGATTGATTGAATGGGGAGTTCGACTAGGGAAGTTAGTGTGGAATTAAAAATGAAAGGTGACAATGACCCAAAATAAGAAAATGGCCCTGTAAAGAAAATCTTTGAGAACAGGAACTAGCTCTTACACCTTTCTTGTGCCTCATCACTTAGCATACTTCCTATTACATACCCATCTTCTATTTTAAAATGAGCCTCTGGGAAAGGAAAAGTGACTAGCATCAAAATGTGGCATAAAAACATAAATTACTATGGTAACTTCTAGTTTTTTTTTTTCATTCATTTAATACAATGATAGTATATGTCTCAGGGTTATTGTTATAGTCAATCTGTTAGTCTTCACAGACCACCTCCTTACCACAGGACGATTTTAATTCTGGTTCTACAATGTTTATAGCACAAACACCTGAAAGAGAAATAGCTAATCCTTTCTCATTTTCTAATTTTCTCTATTCTCATTTCAGCCAAAAAAGAACAAGCCAAAACATTCCCATCAAACTTTATTCCTACCTAGTAGTTACAAACATGCTCAATTTCCCTAGCTACTATCACATACTCTGTCATGAACAATTCTCTATTTAATTCCCTTTGCTTTCTCAACTATATCATCAGTTTATTGAGGGTAAGGACTTATTTCTCAACATTCATAGAAATGTGTGAAGCAGAGAATAAAAGGTGCTTTAAAATAATGTTGGTTGATTAGTTTCTAAAATCTAAGCATATTTAACTCACTGATATTCTCTCATATTAAAATATAATTAGAGTTGGGGATCCATGGCTTTCATATCATTGTGATATACAGGTGCCCTGGGCTCCTTTACAAAGTTGCAATCCTGCAGGGTTTTACTGAATATCCCAAATATCATAACTTTCTACTATTATATGCACAAAGAAAGTAGCTGTGGCTGTGGATACAGTAAGAATTTAATAGGATGAGGCGATCAGGCCTGAACAGTCTTTTGTCTGTAAAATCCTAGCAGTTATTAGTATTATCAGAATTAAAACCATGAAGGCATCATATAAAAATTGTATTGATCCAGTTTCACTGATAGAATTAATTGGTATTGACTTTGTTCTCTTTATGTAATATAATTTTCAATTTCATTTTTTGCAATAGTCATCCTACTTTTTTTACCGTTTGGGTTTAAAGTCATTAGTTTAAAGTGTTTATTACTTTAATAGCCAAAAAGGGGAATGTGCATTCACTAAACTACATTGTACTCAGAATGCTTATGACTAGGCCATGGGACAGGCATTAAAATCCTTAATGAAGACTAAGTTCAGCGTAAGGATTGGAGAAAAAAAAACAGGCTCACTAATCTGATACTGCTGAAGGTCTGTCTACCTGGCTTTTCCTTCTTACCAACCACCGCATCTTAAGAAGAAAGGAGGTCATAAGAAAGCACACTGAATAGCTGCTACTGAGCATCAGTTTTATGTCAGCAACCAAAGCCGAAGATATGAAGTTGATCTGCCGTTGCTGCTAGCAATCAGCAAGGGTCAGTGGCATTTCTTCTCAAATTCAAAAGTCCAATGCAGACCACATATTTGAGCTAAATGTCCTACACATCTAGCTACCCATTAGATATCTAGTTATTCAACTCAGCTGAATTGATTTTTGAACCCTGATGTGTCCAATTCTGAGTTAGTCAATTTTATCCCCAAAACGGGGGACATTTATCACTCTCCACATGCTAGAAACAAGGCAAATATTCATCATTCTTCAAGGTCATACCCTCCTCAAAATAAAATCCAAAGGTCTAACTTACTTTCTCTCTAAATGTCTTAAATGCATCCACATAATATCACTGACATCCCCCAGTCCATGTTGCCACTGCTTTTGCTTAGGTTATGGCAAGTGCTAACTCCTGAATGATCTTCATATCACTCCTGACCCTTTGATCCATTCTCTTCACAGCAGCAAGAATGACCATTTTGAAATGCAAATCACATCATGTGTACTCTTTTTGAATCTTTCAATTATATCTCATAACACTTCATAAAGAGAACACAGTGTTAGCAAGAACTCTAAGACTGTGATTTCACTTTGTTTTGTGCTACTTTGCCTGAAACCTATATTCCATGGGAGACAGGCTATTTTGGTTTCTTTAACATACTTAAATATTTTGCCTCAACGAGTTTGCATCTATTGGAATCATCTCTTTTTCTGCAAATTTTTCCTTCCCTAGTTGCCTAGTTAGTGTTTTAAAGCTGTAGCCGATGTAGTCACCACTAACCATATGGCTATTGACTTGTGCTATGAGATGTGTTAAATTATACAATGGATTTCAAACACCTAATATAAAAAATGCAAAATATCACTATGTTTTATAATAGTTATATACAGAAACTATGATATTTTGTATATACTGGGATGAATATATTATTAAAATAAACTTCACTGTTTTCTTTAATATAGATACTAAAATTTAAAAATTTCATGTGTGACTTGGATTATATTTTTATTGAACAGCAATGCTTTAGACCTTTGTTCAAGAGTTTTGCTAAGAAATATTTTGTAAAAGCATAGACTAGTGCAGGTTCTTCTATTATACACACTATCATTGCACAGTTAAATTATTGAGTCCTTAGCTCAATTATAGTTTAGTATTTATGCAAGTTTTTATTTTTCAATAGTCTCTTTTCATTGTGATAGTATAAATTCAAGAGAATGGAGGTCAACCACTGTGTCTATTCTGTGTAGGGAAAATTTTTATAAATATAGGTGTGTATATATCTATATCTATCCATATAGCTATCTATGTCTATGTCTATATCTATATATAGAATAGCCAATAAATAGTTGGTGAATGAATAAATCAATGAACCAGTAAGTAGAGAAACAACTGACACAAAACAATCACTTAAAACAATAAGTTGAAAAATAGCAATGTGAATACAATGGTAGGAACTAATGCATATGAACAAAATGGCAAAAGGTCTTTTATTCTTAGAGCCATCTGTGAAAATACTGATATTTCCTCATATATTATAAGATTAGATGGACAAAGACTGATAGCATAGAACATGGCAAATACCTTAGTTTATGTTCTTTTAAGCAGAAGTAGGCAGCTCTAAATGACCCTGGCCCAATGGGTACCCATTGGGCCCCTTGCAAAGTTCAGTATAACTTATGGAAGACTCACTTCACCTCAACTTTTTTTTTTCTTAAGACATATGGACTGAGGTGAATTGAGTTTTTGGCTTCAATTCTTACCCTACCCCCTTGCCATGGACTTCTTTCTATGCAGTATGTTTTCACTGTTCCTTGATGCTGGTTTGTTCATATTTGACAAACAATTCTGAGCCTTTGACTTAAAAGACTTCATGTTATTTCATTCTCTTTCTTGCAAATCTGCCCTCACCATGAGAAAAAAACATGCCATGCATAGCCCAGTAGTCCCAGAAGAAGCATGAGTGTCCTGAAGTAGGACATTAAGAAGTAGGGCCACCCAGACAAGGCCAGATTGAACCAGTCAAATTCTATCTATACTTGATGTGTGAGCAATAAGTAATTGCTGCCTTAAGGTAATGACTTTTGTAATGATTTGTTATGTAGCAATAGCTAACTGATACATGGGCAAATTTTAATTGAAAACTAACATATAAAATATCTACAGATTGTCTGAAGCCTGTTGAAACAGTAATAATCGTAATGACGATACTAATAATAATCACCATTGCATACTGACTGAATGCCAAACACTATGCTAAAGCCTTTAAAAAATTAATTTTCACAATAATGCCAAGGGATGTGTACTTGTAATCTTCATTTGGGTTAATAAAAGAATTGAGGAACTGAAAGATAATGAGGCAAAGCTGGAATCTGAACTTAGATTCTCTCATATTTATATCAGAAAAAAATTTCTGATGTTGAATTTCAAAGAAACATGAGTTTATTTGAAAGAAAATATTGCCTTAGGAAGTAAAGTCTCACTAACTTTCTGCTTCAATGTATCATTTTGTATTTTCACTGTAGTTTTTAACAGTGAACAAAAAGTGTGTATCTGTATATCACCATACCATGCATCAATATAATTAATCCATTAATGCAAAATACCTAGCTATTATTGCCTCAACTTGTATATGCAAAATATTGTAAAGTTGTCACAGAACATACTTTATTTCTTGTTTTAATGTTGTAATATTTAGAAATGGTCATTTTGGGGGAGTAAGTTTGCTGTATAATGTCCCATTAAACCATAATATGGCCACACTTAAGACAATTTCAATAAGAAAGATTTTTAAGCACTGGAGTTCTTTAGAAGTCCATTCTGTTCTTTTGCAGAGATATTTTGGCAAAAGTTTGTAAATATTTTTTTGACAAGATAGTTTACCATCAAACTAATCGAAAACTGAAATGCATTCTTCAAAATTAAAGTGAATTATCTGTTGAGCAATTTAGTCAACTATTTTTGATGTACATGTCATTAAATTATGGCAACATAATGCTTCTAAGTGGCAGAGGTTAAAGACACTAGTGCTGAAATGGGGACTCTACATCCCAAGGCAGCTACAAGAGAAAGGAGTCAGGCAAGTCCTTCAGGTGACACAAAACTCGTGGAAAAACTATAACAAAATCTTATTTTGGAAGAAGACATCTTGTTCTATATTTATTGTGACTCTATTTTATAACATCCAGGGAAATCTCACCCTCCCACAGCATGGATGGCAGCCTCATGTCTTCACACACAAATCCTCTCACCTCTTTCTCAGAAGTTCTAGATCCCTGAAGGTCCTCTGTTCTTTTAATTTGCAGATAACAGACATATCGCAAAAGCAACATATTTCAACTGCGGTTATAGGCATATGGGCATGTAAAACTCCTAAGTAGCCATTTTGAATTCATGCATGACTAAGCAATTCTTACAAAATGATTGAAATTCTAGTCTGTCTGTAACAGTCAAGAAACAAAGTAAAACAACAGCAAAATAAAATCAGGCTGTGACACAAATAATGGTTTATAGACGATTAGCATTGGGAGGCAATCTGAGTGTCCCAGTTTTAGGAACTGAAGATTTTTCAAACAAGAGGAATTCCTTTTTCTTGAAAGTGAACAAACCAAGTGTGAAGTCTTTGTGAATGTAAATGTACATGACAAAGATAGATAAAAAAATCTTTGTAACCTCCATTCAATGACTTATCTAGATGAGGACATTTACCCTCAGGGAGAAGATGTTATTAAAGAGTCTGCCAAGATGCGTTCTTCACCTTACAAATAAGCACACATCACAATTATAGTTCTACTGTTTCACCTTCATGTCTTTGCTCATACATGCTCTGCTCTCAGCTTTCCTCGTATGTTCAAGCTGTGCAAACCGACAATGTATATCTTTTCCAATTTCTGCTGATATTGCAGTATTAATGCTCTACTCTAAATATCCTTATTCTCTGGTAGTCTATTACATAATTTAAGCTTTTAGATAATTGAATGATCTGTGGATATCTGGCACATCCTAAAGAAATCTGAAGGAATGTCAGATGAAGAGAGTGAAATGAATTAACACACACACACACACACACACACACACACACACACACACACACATCTGTTCCATCTGGAATTTTGACTCAAAAGAAGTTCTTTAATTTCTGGGGTCATGTTTCCCCAGGTAACTAAAATAAAATTACACAAATTAATATTCCCTCTGTGGTGAGAAACACATCATCCTTACTCATACCACCCATATCAATATTATCAGAGGATATCAGAATGGACTGTTAATTTTTTTAAAAAACTGAATTGCTCATTTCTTGCGTAAGCTGAATTGTTGATTGCTCTCTCATCTCACCTAATTCATATATGTGGCTTTCTTTGCCCTAAAGTGGCTGAAATGGAAAACAAACTGTCTTTTCTTTCAAGTAAAAAATATCTGTATCTTTATCTAAATAGACAGATATTCCCTTAAATGATATAACTTTAAACACAGAACATACATTTAAACTAGTTTTGTAAAAAATATATTTTAAAATATATTTAAAAATATATTTCGTTAAAAATATATTTTAATAAATGGAATAGAAACAATTATGTAGCATTTGGGAAAACACAAAGTTGGATTCCTGCATCACTTCTGTACCAAGACAGATAAAATGGATCAAAATGTTGAAGGGGAAAAAGTAAACCAGAAAAGTCCTATGAAAAAATACAGGAATTTTTAAAAAATTAATAAAGAATTTTTTTTTTAAACATAAGCTCAGGAAGGAAAAATGACCAGATGAAAAAAAAACATTCCTATGTGACTAAAAAACAAATCATAAAGCTGAATGGTCAACTAATGAAAAAATATTTGTATCATGTCATAGCAAAGGATTTGATTCCCTAATATATAGGGAGACTCATACTGATGGCAGAGGCAGACTGAGGTATGCTAGCCCAATTAGTTTGCTTGCTTGATTTTTGAGATACTGGTCCATAAAGAAAGGCCTGTAGTAGGCCCTAGCAAGTGAACCATGGAACTTCAGAGTTTGTATCCACTCCCATTGTTAATCCAAAAGCTTATTACCCAGACTTTTTTTTTCTCTAATCTTTTAATTTCTTTTTCTTCCAGGTCTATTAACAACCTCAAGCTATGTTCAATTTCTCTTGAAATATTACAAATTCTAATCATCCTATTTTTATATTCATACAAACTGGAAGATCATGTACACCCAGTGATTTCTATCCTTTAGGGAAATTTTCCCTTATGTCTTTTAGGGTCAACTTGAGAAGGTCTATAGTGTCTATAAAAGAAAGTATGAATTGAATTCACATATTAATTTGAGCTATCCTTGCACCAAATTCATTTTTCCTCTTCTTTCACCTCGTCATGGGGGAACATATGGCTATAAATATGAGCTGGGGTAGACAGTTGTGGATGACATTATCTTGAGCTTTCTCTGCAATTTTCCTAGTATAAGTTTCCCCAACTCGGTGCAGATATGTTAGAACAGTCCAAATTCTATACTAATGAATATCTCAATCTACAAACAACATAGTATAAATATCCAAAGATAATTTAATTTACAATTAATGATAAGCACATCACTGTTTTATAATGAATAGTGATATATTATACATGTTAGCTTCAATTTACATGAAAGATGCTTTCAATGAAAAGGATTTCCCTAACTCCTTTTAAAATAATGAAGAGGATTTATAAATATCTGAAAGCAAAATGTAATGACAACAAAGTTTTAAAACATAATTCTCACCAGTGTGAATGTTCCTAAAGTGTTTTTCATTGGAGTTTGATTTTAGGACAAATTGAAGCTCTTGAATAGCACCATCTGGTCCTCTATTAGACAGTGACACACAATAGAGCAGTTTCAAAGTGAAAAAGAAATGAAGTGATGTTAAAAAAATAAAGGCAAAATGGATTCAATTTCTCACATTTTCTGAATTGACAGAAGACTGATTTTGTAACTGTGCAAGTAGGAGCATCACATTCTAGACTAGAACCATTATAAAAGCAAAATTCTTGCTTTTAGTTGTGGAAGTGAAAGGTGTACTATATATACAATGATTCCAAGTGCCTGAAAATACTATAGCAAAGTCTAACATTCTACCAGGAGTCATTTTACACTGTTAAAACTGTGTTTTAAGAATGTATAGATGCCCATAGCTACGTAGATAAACTAATTGCTAATTGCTAGATTAACTTATAAGTGTATGAGTAGAGAAAGAGCAGGGATGATGGCAATAAGGGATTTTTAACACCAGTTACCTAAAACTTCTTTATGCAAATGTCTGTGAATTAACAGTGAAAGAAAAAGGGACAATGCAATTTAACTGGGGGAAAAAATGTCATCTAGGTACGATAAAATCACATGGGACAGGTATGCTCACTAGAGTGTAAGTACAAAAGTAATTGCTCCTGGCTATAAAGATTCTCCTAATATGAATTATTTTTTTTCAAATAGAATCTTTTTAAAAATGTTCCTATAGAAAATGTCAAATAAACACAAATGTAGCAATAACAGTGTAGTAAAACTTATTCACCCACTGTCCAGTATCAATAACCATTAACTCCTAAGTCATCTAATTTTATGGAAAACCAACACACTTCCCCACACTCTCATTATTTTGAAGCAAATATAATAATTTTACATCAGCAAATTTTTAGTATGAATCTCTAAACTATAGGGACTATTTTACCAAATACAACACCACCATTTTTACAACTGAAATAACTCTGTATTGTTTTCAAATAATCAGAGATTACATTCCCTGACTTACATAGCTTTTCTTGCTAATTGAAATATAAATTAACTCTATCAATTATAATTGATTAAGATCTCTTAGTTTCTAGTATTAAAGGTTTACCTTCCATTATGATTTTTCTTCCAAATTTTTTTATCGATGAAATCTTGTAGTTAGCTTTTGCTTACTGCATAACTGTATGTGTATATCTAATATAGTTTTCTGTATCTAACATATTCTTTAATAGGACCGGATTAAATTTTTAGTTTTGTTTGTTTGCAAGAGTGTTTCACATTCAGTTTTGTTTGTTCTCATTAGGAGGTATTTATTGTCAAAATTACTCTCTTTTGTGGTATTATCAGGCATTGATTTTCATTTCCTAGATTCACTAAATAATTAGCAATTACATAATGGCAATGCCCTAATTCTATTATTCCTATTTCATTTTTATCTGGATACTTCTATAAAGAGAACCTTTCATCAACTGTTTAATTAGCTGCAATTCAAATGGCATAGGAAACAGTAAAGTCTTGGTGCTTTTCCCTCTATTTGCCACTTTTCAAAAGAATGAGTCAAATGACTACTGTTCAAAAATGAGGATTTTTTATAAAAATCATTATGCATTTATGCATTCAAACATATTTGATGTCTTTTAATACATTGCAGTGTTCTGTTTAGACACTGAAATAAACCCATCTTTAACTGGCGGGAGTCTATCCACTTTGGCTTCTGTGTCCTTTTGGTGTGACCCCTCTAGTGACCTCACTAGTCTTCCAGAGACACATCGCTTAGTGGTATGACAATAGAGCCCACGATCATCTAATACATTTTCTGCTGAGAGCTGTATCAGCTATTTCTTACAGAGGTCAATAATTTTTTGTGTGTGAAATTGTATTTACAGACCATAGTTTCATAACCATGAATTCTGGCATTATTTCCTGGCCTCCTAACGAGGAAGAACTAGGACATGGAGATTATATTATTTATGAAGTACATCATGAATCCCAACTGCTTCTTCTAATTCAAATTCAAGGTTATAGTGTTTTTATTTCATTTCAATGATCTTATGCCTATAGTTCTTATTCTTCATTCCAAATATTCTGGTTTTCAGTGACAACAAAAAGAACTAAATTGTTTTATATTCCAAACTATATACAAAAGCCTCAGCATAATAATACTAACAATATCACCATTAATATCCTTATGGAAGTAGTTTATTTTTATTTCCTTATATATATTTCACCAGGATATGCAGCCTGTTATAGTGTCTTAATATCTTTGGATTAGTTTTTCTCACGTAAAATTGATGACAATTCTACACAGATTTAGATTAGTTTCTCTAATTTACTTTCAAATTTGAGGAGTGATTTTAACTAATTTTCTTAATTTTTTTGTAATTTGCATGGTTCCAAAATCAAATCTAGCAAACAATATTCAAATATATTTAATTTCTAACTCTGTCCCCTCCAGTTTATTTACACTCTTAACCTGTACATAACTTTAAAATAAAAAAAAATTGTTTCTCTTTCAATTCTTAAAATATAGACATATGTATTAGTTAGAAAGTGCTGTACAAATTTTCTGTTCTAAGGGTACTTATATCTAATGCCTTGTGTACTACTGTCATTCTCTTCCACCCACTGCTTCTTTAATATTCTCTATTAATAGTTTGTGCCATGAGCAATTCTGAACTTACCTGATAGGTAAGTTTTTTTTTTTTAATTCCCTTGACCTTCCTGCTCTCATTTTAAAAATATGATTTAAAGCAATATCCTATTACTCCAAATTAGCATGTGAAAGACAAGAGCGTGCTATTTTTTATATAACTTCCTCATTTTCCCACAGTATTCAAAAATTATACAGTGTACAGTTTTAGAAGTTATAGCATTACTTACAACATAATTTTTTTTTTTTTAAATCCATCCTTTAATTTTAGATCTGCAGGTGAATATATTCAGTATCAGCGCTGGATGGCTTTCCAATTATTTAGATCATTACCTAATAAGGATTTGCAGACAATATTCTTTAAATGAATGCATGTTCATATAAGATTATCTGTGGTCTTCATGTTTAAGGGTTAGTTGGTTTGAATTTACAATCTTTGACTCATATTTTCTTTTTTTAATTAAAATGATAACCTATTTTTGTCTAGGAAAATATGTCATTTTCAAAGAGTTTAGTAAGTGTCTTTTTCTTTGCAATTAGTCTTTCTTTGGTTAGATAGCCAAAACTTTCTCTTCCTTCCTTTTTTTTTTTTTTTTTGTTTTTAAATCCAATGCATTTAAGAGACTCTATCTGAATGTTGGAAGATGATCTGATTTTCACGTGTATGTAAATATACCCACACTTATTATGTGTAACTATTTTTTGCTATTGTAACCATTGTTATACTAATTTATGCTGCTCTTATTTCGATGGTTAAGAACCCTTTGATCTTTACTATTTAAATTTTTTTTCTTCTTTACTATGGCAAAAAGTGCAGTAATAATAATTGTAAGAGTTCATCAGAAGCTATTTGTTCATAGAAGACATTTCAAAAGTGAATTTATTTTCAAATTAGTCCAATCCTTGAAGAATTTTTAGTAAAGTATGTAAGAAGTTATACACTGAAGAGATTAACAGCGTCTGGCCATTTCTATAAAAATGTAGGAAACATTGAAACAAATTACTATCTGTTTTCCTGAAACTGACACTCCCTACAGCTAGCTGATAATTACTAGCTAATTCAAAGAAAATCACTCTCCATAAATGACACATTTTTTAACAGTCTTTGTGGAACTTTCAATAAAGAGTCACTCACTATCACCCCAAGGAAAGAATACAAGTAATGTAACATTTCACTCTATGGAATAAGATTATTTTCCCATTAATCTTTTCAATACAATTACATGAATTTATTAACAAGAATAAAATATATTTGTTAAATCTGAAGAAAAATTTTATGACATATAATGTGTCATTTTAAAACATATTAACCTCACTCATCCTGTATTACAACCAAACCAAAACTATTTTAGGTTGTTCATCTCATGTGCCATAGTAAGCACAAAATAAAGATTTATTATTCCTATGTAATGATTTTTTAAAATGTCAGTAAACGAATCAGTTTATCTTCTCTAACCCCATTTATTATTATTAGCAAAGGCAAGAACATTTTGAATATTGGCCTATTAAATGCAAGGGCCACTTAATTTGAGATTAACCATTTCTTAATATTTCCCAGGAGCAGTATACATCTGCTGAATACTTTTTTATAAATCATCTATAAATTTATATGAATTAAACTTTTAATGGGAAAACCAAATCAGTGAATGAGTCTTGGTGATCATGTTGGCATGTCTTCCTGAACATGGAATAATAGAAAGATGCTATTTTTTTAGTACTTGTTTTCACTCATTCTAACAAATTCTTAGTAAGGGTCTAATTAAATTATTTTACTTGTTAACTTCACTTTGTATTTAGTTGTCTGTTTTCAGCTACTTAAGCCACAATTTATAATCATCACACTAATCCCCCTTTCTCTAACTCCTTGATACTGCCACATTAATGGACCAATTCCTATTCAATCTGTATGTAAACCCACTCAGGAAAAGGCAGACCCAAACTTGTCTCTCCTCCAGCTATCAGAATCTTTGATTTTCTTTGAAGATACTACTTAAATACAGTACAGAATTAGTGTCTCTACAGCAAACTGCTAGAATTATAGTAAAGAATATGTTTACATATTAATGAATAAATGTCATTCCCTTTGTTGTCAGGAAGAGTTATAAATTATATAGGGGGAAAAAAAGAAATAACAATGAATGACTTCCTTAGGGAAATGTCCTAACAATCTTCCCTCTCCTTTGATTACAAATTTTAAGAACTCATGAATATATATATATAACACGAATATCAATCTAGTGCCTACTATTTACCAACAGGCTTCTGGTACCCTAGTGGTGAATAAGATGGGCAAGCTTACAGTACAGATGGGGGAGAAAGAAAATACAAAAGTGAACAAAAGAACATGGCGATTTTAGAGAACACTAAGCACTGGGAATTTTTTTTAAAGTATATAGTAAAATAATAGGATGTTATGGCTACTTTAGATCAGATAGCCAGTGCAGTTGGCCCAAAAAAAGGTATATTAACAATAGATCTGAAACAGCACAGAAAAGTAACTGAAACGTAGAAACAGGTCAAATACCATATGAACTCTTTTTAATATCTCCACCTTCTGCAAGGTAATTTCTACACTTTGACTTCTTTCTCCACCTTCTCCAAGGTGACTTCACTAGGATTCTATGATTGGATAAGGAATAAAGGTTAAAAACTAGGGAATTGGAGAAATGAGTCAACCTTGCATTGGTCACTGTAGCATAGGGGGATTTTTTAAAATCTGTTAATTCACCAAACAGATATTTAGTACTCCCTATTATGTGCAAAGTACTAATGTATACAGTTTCTTATCAATAGATCATTTACAGGTCCAGGATTGAGTTAAGATATTACAGATTAAAGTTCATAGGCTAATACATTCAGCAGAGATTGAATTTCATGTACCTCACTAGCGTTAGCAGGATGTTAAAACTAAATGACTCTTCCTGACTTTATATATATATATACTGTTTTAACATCCTTCCCATGATACGTTAAAGCAAAAGGTTAAATTTCAGACTCTTAATGCCACTTTCTTTTCTTTCTTAAATTCGGCACCATTCATTCCTTTTAGTTTACATTAATTTCCTTGAAAATGCTCATGAGGGGGAGCAAAATAGGCCACCCCAATTATGTCACATTGGCATTTGGATTATTTTAAGCTGAGTGCAATCAAGACCTAGTAGACTCAGGAAAAACTTTCATTTGGGCCAGTAAGAGAAAAATAGCTATTTTTATCTAAAAGATCCATCTGGCTCTAAACTCTTCCACCTAACTATTTAAGGCTGGGTATTACAATTTAGTTTTTTAGTATTTTTCTCTCTCCCTCAAATCAACATGTGTATGGATACAATTTGTCCCCAAAGCTTGCTTACCCTAAAGCATCCAATTCTAGGGACTCTTCAACAATGCTTGAGATGTATGAGTCTGAAGAAAATTATACAATCTTATAAAAGTCCTCTATTGAGACATCCCATGTTGAGACTGTCCTCTTACTGCTTTCTCCATGGATCTGCTTATTCAGGACACTCCTGAATCTTCCACCAGTTCACAAAGTAAAACTTCTCTCCCCTTCAGAAGAGAATAGCACCCTGAAGGCTAAAGATCAGGTCTAGGTCAAGAAACAGAAGAGCAGAACCATGTTGTCTCAAAACCAGCTGTGTGTGCTCAGTAATAGATTTCAGAGAGAGAAATACCTCAGCCTTCAGCACATAAAGGAACTTTTCAAAAGGCTGAAATTTAGCACAAGCAGGTAAACAAGTGGCTCTAGAACCAGGGAATGAAATGCAAGAGATGGTCTGAAAAAAGCTATCAAGGATAGCAACAGTATAGCTCAGAAGGTCTCTGTACCTTCAAAATACCCTGGCCTGTTTGGTCAGTGGCTATATTTCTTCTGGGATTTTTCTACTTTTAGAGTTCTGCATCTCTTTCTTGATATCCAGCTTCTCATATTCCTATTGTCAATTCCTGATGATCAGAGTCTCATCAGTTTTCAATAGCCTTGGCTGCTGTGGACATGATAAAAGATGCTTCTGCTATATGTCACTAGATACACTTGTTTGAATATTTTTGGTGTCTAGAGTCTCACTTTGGAAATAGTAAGTAAAAACACAAAGATTCTAAGATTAGGAGGCTTTCCCATTGTTAAGGTGAAGGGCTAAGCTATAATGTGTTTTGTTGGTTACCTCTGTTACTTTTGCTGTTTTACTGTGGCCTCCAATTTGCTTATTCCTAGATAAATTGTTTTGTAGTTTGTTGCGTCATGATAATAATAGTACCAGTTTGACTGTTTCGTTTATACAGTTTAAGTACAAATAATGGGAATAACCATTTTGAACCAAAAAAAAAAAAGGGGGGGGAAGAGAGAGAGAGAGACAGAGAGAAACCTACATGCTTGGCAAGGCAAACATCTAATTACAAACATCTGTTCTTCTTAGGTCTCATGAACTATTTTTCCTCCATTCCTTCCAAGCCCCAGGCTCCTGTCCCATTCCTTAACTCAGAATGGCACATATGCCTCAATTACCTGGCTTGCCCTAGAATCTCATATCTTTGGGGTTCCCATATGCACAAAATTACATTTGCTTTTCTATTGTTAATCTGTCTTATATCAACTTAATTATTAAGCCAACCAAAGAACCTAGGATAGAAGGAAGAATTTACTCTTTATACTCACCACCAATTCATGACTTGTTCTCAAATGCTTGCCTGAGTTCAGAGAGCAGTCTCAATCATATTTACTCAATGAAAACCCTTTTGAAGGACCATTATGATAATTTTTTTAAGTGGAAATTCTTCCAGCATGCTAAATACTTCAAAATGAAAACACAATATTTATAAAACAGATCAAAAGTGCTTCAGAAAAATTATTATAGGTTAGTGAGTCAATAAATAATGAAAAACTTTTTCATGAATATAGCACCTTTCAGCCAAAGTGCTTTATGTATGGAGGTAGCTTCAATCATTCTCTCCAAAGTAGAATGTACTTTATATAACAGCCATTTATGATAGGAACAATAAAATGACTCTACCTCACTTAAAACACAGAGTGTCCTAGATGACAAATTGAGATCAGTAAAATGCATCTAGTTTAAAAATGGCAATACTTGAGCCAAAAATTACATGAAAATTAATTTCATCCTCAAATCAATTGTGAGAAACAAAATCCAAATTGTAGTCAGTATAACCAAAAGTCATGAGGACAGGCAAAAATCTTGCAGGTTAGAGAACGACATTCAGCACATTGAAGTGGATATTTTGTTAACACGTTCCTTTGTGAGGCCAAAGCAGCTAAGGTCTAACCAAGAAAAATAAAAAACAATCCAAAGCAATAAAAAACATGATGCTTGTGTTTTTCTTGATGCCAAAGCCCAAAGTAAATAAGAAAATGGATACTACGCTATTGAAAATTTTTTTAGTATAAAAGAAAAATCAAGCCAAAAGTGAATTGCCTGCATTTCAATTTGACATCATTGATATAATTGTTTTTAAATAGAAAGTCTTTGTATAGTGTGTCTTTACATATGGTATGATTTTTGTACTTGTTTATTTTTTGTTTTTAATGTCTGCCAGTGATCTATGGTTGCTTTTAGGTCTGAATTTCTTTGCCTAAATTTCTCCACTCCTTGTGTTTTACTGTTGGTATTGCACATTCTAAGCATGTATACAAGTTGTACATTAACAGTCTGATTTCCAATATTAGTTGGAGTGTTTTAAATCTGATCTATTTCTTATGGAGACATTAGATTTCAGTGTAATAGGACGCTATTCTGTGTCAATTCAAAAAGATTGGAAATTTTGCCATACTGATTGATGTTGTTGTTAGATAAAATTGTATGCTGAATTTATTTGGTTGGCTTGGGTTTTTATTCAATATTTTAATAGCTGCTATTTAATCACATAAATACTATTATGATTATCCAATGCAAATAAGGTTACATTTCAAGGCTAGAGATGATGTTCTGAAAATCAATCTATTTTCTTACCTAGTGCTCACATTATCAATATATCAATATAAGGGAACACATTTCAGCATCAGGTTGCTAAGAATCTCAGTCTGTCATTTTCTATTTTGTATAGATTACATTTTCACAATTATAGATTAATCCTTTCATAAAGTCTACCCTATTTGTTTAGCGCACAAATAGGTCAAGATCGTATCTGGAAATATGATTTAAATATCCAATCATTATAATTATTGATCTACTATTTTATATGCAGCTAGCAAACCAATTTAATCTTCTCTAGAAATAATTTGTTTACATGGAACTGAGATTAAGCATAACTGAAGGTCAGAGAGCTCAGTTTACTATTTGAGTTATTCCTGGTACTTAAAATTCCTTTTAAATTGTTGCCAGGATTGGGAGATGAGCAGAGATGACTACAAAGAGGTATAAAGGATTGTTTTTGGAGTGATAGAACTACTTGCATCTTGATTAATATAGTGGTTATATGTTTATATGAATTTTTAAATCTCCATACACCAAAAAGTGTGAATTTAACTATGTGCATATTATCTCTTTTTTTAAAAAAATAGGGTTTTAAAATAGGAGATTAGTAAGACAATGAGAGATTTAGAAACTGGGCAATGATACAAAGAAATGTTTCAGATAAATTAGGATATATTGAAGATAAAATAATTCATTGAAAATAATACAATGGAAAATATACAAGTAGAAGAAAGCTACCATGTTTTATATGGAGAAAGATCTAGAAGTAGAGGACAGATCTGGAAACAGGTGACAAAAGGAATAAATAAGAGAAGGAATTTGAAATTAATGATAGAATGTTCCTCTCTTGATATAAAATTCCTCATCTACATACATAGAAGTCCCTGACATTTCAATAAGCAAATAAATAAAACACACTTTGACATATCATGCTGAAACTTAAAAAAAACAAAACAAAACACTAAAGACAAAGAGAGGAATAAATATACTTTCTTTAAAACCCAGAATATTTTCTAATGATAGATAATTGATAGTAGACAAATGACAATAATATGAAAGTCAAAGACAGTATAATAATATCTTTAAAGTTTTGTGAGGAAACATCTAATAACTTAGAGTACTATGTCCCTTAAAACTATCTTTCAGGAGCAATTGTCAAAGATATCTTCAGATCAAAAGAAGCAAACCAAACTTTAAACAGCTTACTACAGCTGACTGTAAAAAAAAAAATTAGTGAAAATAAAAAATACATTTTTATTTTTATTTTCATTATTTATTTTCAAGTGATGTAATATTTGGATACCCACATCAAGTTTTGCCACTGTAGTGTACACATCACCAAGTTACCCACAATGATAAGCTTATCTTTATCTGAACCTGAGTTTAGTTACTATGTATTCCACAAATTAGTGACACTATACAGTATTTATCTTTCTCCTCTGACTTATTTCACTTAGCATTATCCCTTCCAGCTCCATCCATATTGCCACAAATATCAGGAGTTTATCTTTTTTGATTGCTGAGTAATATTCCATTACTAAGTTTATCTTTTTGATTGCTGAGTAATATTCCATAATGGAATATTATATATGATGTATATACCACATCTTCTTTATCCACTCATCTGTTTGGGGGTACTTAAATTGTTTCCATGATTTAGCTATAATAAATAGCACTGCAATATACATGGGAGTGCAAGTTTCCTTTCAGATTAATGTTTTTAATTTGGGGGAGTAAATGTCTAGGAGTGGAATTATTGGGTTGTACGGCCAATTTATTTTTAAGATATTTTTTAAACATTATTTTTAAGACTATTTTGAGATATTTCAATACTACTTTCCATATGGGCTGGACCAGTTTGCATCCCCACCAGCAATTTAGGAGAGCTCCCTTATCTCTATATTTTGTTTCTGTTTTTTTATACATGGACCATTCTTATAGGTTTGATATGGCATCTCATTATGGTCTTGCTTTGCATTTTCCTAATGATCAGTGATGGTGAACTTTTTTTCATGTGTCTCTTTGTAGTTTGCATGTATTTTTTTTGAGAAATATCTATTGAGTTCTGCCCATTTTTTTTGAACGAGTTGTTTTGCTTTTGTAGAGTTGTATGAGTTCTTTGTATATCTTTAATATCAGTAATTTGTCTGATATATGGTGTGCAAATATTTTCTTCCAAATAAAATGTTGTTTCATTTTAGTCATGGTTTCTTTCACTGTGCAAAAGCTTTATATTTAGATGTAGTCCCAGTTGTTCATATTCTCTTTGCTTTCCTTGCTGTTGGTAATGAAGCTCTGAAGACATCACTGAATCTTAAGTTTTTTTATATGTATTTTATCTTATATCCAAGTCTTTTATACATTTTTAATTGATTTTTTTGGCATGGTACGAGAAGATGTAGTTTCATTCTTTTGCATACAGATGTCTAATTTTCTCAACATGGTTTTTTGTAGAGGCTACCCTTATTCCAGAAGTTAATCAAATAGTTTTATTAAGTCCACTACTTTTTCTGATAAGGAGGTAAGGATATCTCTTATTTTTTTTAATTTAGAATTGTTTCAAAACACAAATAATTCCCTTAAACACCAAAAGAAACACCATTAAAATAATTTCTTCCAATTCAAGAGTGATAGAAACTTATAAATCTTGGGGGAAGAAAAGAGAACTTTTAGATGGATTTGAAAGCTTCAGGAAATTTCCTTTAGTAAAAATGGCAGTATGTTAACAAATTTGGAAAGAATTTATGAATACATGCTGTTTTGAATTCTAAGACAAAAAATACTCAATGGGGGGTCCAAATTGGCAGTATGGGGATAATGTTGGAATGACTTTGGTCTGCATTGTAATTAGCCTTAAAATATCAAAAATATGAAATACAATCATAACAATTTTCAAATATTGTCTACTCTTTTTTTCTCTCCTTGATTTTCTTGTACCACAACAAAATCTCTGTTCATGGATTTTATTTGAGATCTCGATATTTTTCAATATATGTAATTTTAAAATAATTGATTGAATCAAGTTAATTTTTCATTGTAGCAGATTTTTAAATGTTTGCTTTTCCTATTTACGCTAATAATGTAGGGTATAATGCCTATAAGCTTCTATGACTCCTATCTTAATGTTTTATAACTACAGAAAACACAAGAAATTTATAAAGTAACAATCTTCATTTAAAAAGACTCATTGGATAAAAAAAATTGTTTTCCTATGTGCTATTCAATTAAAAACTGAAATGTTCTTGGGCATTTCCTTTCATTATTATCAAGAAGAATATAGGTGATATGGACATTTAGAAGCAAAAGTAAGACTGAAGAGTGGAAAGTTCTGTTACTAAAGAATGTAGTATTTCCACTTGTTTATAAAAGATGTATTTGCTAGGTATCAGATCAAGGACACGAGGCCACTAATTAAAATATTTTACAAAGCAAGTATCAGGTGAGTGCTGCCTTTCTACTAGTTAGATAAGTAGCTAAAAATGAATGTAAGAACAAAAGACACAGTTATATTGCTTTATAAAGGATAGAATTTAATAGTGAACAAAGAGGTGGTAAAATAAAGGATTTTCTTTTAACTTTGATAGGTTGCAAACATTTTAAAAGTGTTCATTGATACCAAAATTCAAAGAGTGAATTTTAAAATGCTCTCAGTTTTTAGGAATTGATAAGGAAGAAATGAATTATATTCACAGTAAACTAGCATGAGAAGTGAATTTCATGAAGTAGTAATTATGGAGATAACATATAGAAATCAGTATTAAAACAAAAAACAACGCATGTGTGTACATGTATGTATTATAAAGTTTGTTAATTATAATCAGGCTCAAACTTGTCTATAGATTTAAAACTCAAATCAATGATTTATTATGGACAGTGTCTCATCTAAAGAGAAACAAAAGTCAAAGTTTGAAAAGACAGTATCACTGATGGGACTCTTGAGGAAAAGGCACAATGAAAGGAAATTAAAGTACATTTTAACATTTTACAGGTGTCAAAAATCCATTAAAATTTCAAACGCATTTACCCTTTAACATCACAATCTTACTTCTGGGGATTCGTTCCAAAAATAAACTGGAACATATATAGAGAAGAAACTGTATCAATGTTATTCATTGTAACAACCCATTTTAGATGATAATTTGTATCAGTTAAGTATTATCACAATAAATTTTTGCAACAAACCACAAAAATCTTAATGGCTCATATTAGTACTCATTTATTCCTCATTCATGATTTTGCTAGTCAGCTGGGAATTTCTAGGAGACAAAACTGGCCTTGGTTCAGATCACAGGTGCAGATGAGTAAGTTGTTACCTGTTCACCTGGGACCAGTGGACTTCAAGGCAAAGACATACAAAAGTGCAAGTTTTCTCAAGCTTCAGCTTCCATCAGCTCCCATACTTCTTTAGCAAAGCAAATCACTTTGCCAAAACAAAAATCAGGATTTGGTCAGTATACCTCACACAGCATGGGGAAAGATGTGTTGTAACATTTGTAGAGGGGTAATGTATGTATTAACATTGCATAGAGTAAGTAAAGAATCAGAACTATAATTCATTCTATTGTAAACCCAAATTGTCATAAATAGGGAACTTGTTGAAGAAACTATGATACATATCAAAGCTAGGATGATGAAGCTATAAGATAACATTCTAACACTATAGAAAAATATCAAGGATGTGGTATTATTTGAAAGAGAGAAAATCTGTATACTGCACTTCTATCATGTCTACTAAACAAGTTGTATTGTGACTATAAATAAAAAAATTAAGTATAAGGGAAACAAAAGTATACAAATTGGACATTAAGCCAAAAAGTTTCTACATGGTCACAGAAATTATCATTAAAATGGGAAGTGACTCTAGTGAATGATAGAAAATATTTGCAAATCATACATTTGATAAAGGGTGACTATCCAAGATTTACAAAGAACTAATATAACTCAGCAAAATGAAAACAAAACGCCCAGTCAAAAAATGGGCAGAGAACCTAGATCCTTCTAATAGAAGACATACAGAAGGCACTAAGTAGATGAAAATAATGCTCATTATCACTTATCACCAAGGAAATGCAAGTCAAAGCCTCATGAAATAATATTCTAAAATGGGCCATATCAACAAATTTGGAAAAAACTGTTGGAGAGGAAGTAAAGAAAAAGGAACCCTCAGACACTGTTGGTGGGAGGATAGACTGGTCCACACCCTCGGAAAACAGTATGGTGGTTTTTCAAAATATTAGAAATTGACTTATTATGTGACCCAGCAATTCCTAGGTACTCTTAGGTACCTACCCAAAGAATAAAAAAAAATTAATTTGAAGTAATATATGCACTAGTACATTCATTGCAGCACTATTTACAATAGCCAAGCCATAGAAATAAGCTAAGTGCCCACGGGCAGATGGATGGATTTAAGAAAATGTGGTATATATACACATGAAGTATTATTCAGTTACTGAAAAAAAAAATGAACTCTTGCCATTTGTGACAACATAGAGGAACTGGAGGAGATTATGTTGAGCCACATAAGCCAGAAGGAAACAAATACCAGATGGTTTAACTCATATGTGGAATACAGAGAAATAAAACAGTGAGTGAGACAACATCAAGTCAAGGGTATGATGTGTGCTATACACCTGAAGAGGTAGGATCTTCTATTTCTGAATTGTATATAGTGTTGTAAACCAATGATGACTTAAAAAATATATGAATAAGATTACTTCAAATCTCAATTTTTACTTACAATGTAAAACTTGTTTACACAAGAAAAGAAAGAGGTGTGGGTGAAAGGAAAAACACCATGTTCAGGAGTCTCAGACCATAATTCTGAACGGAATTGAGCTTAACTGAATGACTGACCTTAGATATTTCTACAGGTCTCATGACTGAAGATTGTTTAGGTACAGTAAAGCATAGTTTGCCTTAATTAAAAGCTCTTATAATCATACCTCCCTATGTACGTGTCTTATCCAGATTCAGGATAGCCTTGGCTATCTTCTGGGAGTTCTTGAAGACTTAACTGTCAGTGTCACTGCTTACCTCCAGATTCTTCAGCTTTTCCTCTAATTCAAAACAGTAACGTGGAGACAAATAGCACAAAAACTCTTTTCTCTCCTAAAGGCTTCTACCTTTTCTAACTCTGTTGATTTCCAATCATTTTCTTCATCATGTTGTAATTCTTATATTAATACACTGAAATTCTCTATGGTCTTTTGTTTCTACATCTCCAGCAAAGATATTGTTTGACTCGTCAACGGTCCCAGTGGAATAACAGCATAAACTATGCTCCTTAGAAGAAAGGGAAAGTTCAGGGAATATAGGGAAATATTTAGTGCTTTGCTGTAAAGAGTTGTGCACCAAATTACCAGGGAAACTGAAAAGTGCTGTAAATAGTTGTGCATCAAATTACCAGGGAAACTGAAAAGTTCTGTTTTTGCTTTTTTTTTTTTAATTTATTTATTTATATATACAAGCTGGGGTACAGGCCAGAGGCATGGGGTGGCGAGAGGGTTCACCAGAGACAGAGTGGGGAGCAGAACAGGCAGATCAGAAATACACTGCTGAGGGGAGCAGCGGGCGAGGCAGGAGAGGTCTGCTGCACCATGTGGGATTCTCTTCTGCCGGGCGTCGAACTTGCATTATGAGCTGCCGACAGCTCCACATCGCAGCACTCAACTGCTGCGCCACCAGGGAGGCCCTGTTTTTGCTTTTCAAGTATAAAGTTTCTGCATTGAGGATAAAGTACAAAAAAAATTTGGTCTTACAGAATTGAGAACCACTACTTTAAATGAAAAGAAGTGATGAGTGTCTGACTATCAGGCAGGAGAATAATGTAGGAGAAGGCAAATTCACCTTAGAGAAGCAAAAATAAGTGATGAAATGAATAAGATAAGAATTGGTACTATTTTTAATATATCTAAATAAATATTGTACTGAATAGTACAATACCAATTAAGTTTTCAAGTGTTACTAAGCCTTATTTGTATCACTGAAATAATTTTGTGACATTTCTAGTGTATTTCTTGTGTCTCCTAGAGACACAAGTTATTTCTTGGGTAACTTAAAAGAATTTCTGTACATGAATTTGTCTGGTAAACATAATTTTTTGATCCATTGTTTTCTCATAAACCTCCAAAGTCCAAAATTCAAACCAGTGGAAGCTGAATGTTAGAAATTCAGATTAGTACTTTAATTAATTTATTTCTTCATAAAGCTTCTTACCATCCCTACTTGTGTCATAATTCAGATAATCTTTGATATATATTTCAATATTCTCTCTTTATTTCCTCTTGTCTATAAAAATGTGTCAGCAGTATGCTGTGTTCTGCAGCCAATGTCAAACACAATATAGCCAGCTGGCTTAATTTATTAAATACTACTCAAGATCAGAAAAACTGAATAAATTTCATATCCTACAATGCAACTGAATGATTTGTCAAGTGTTAAAAGAGTGCCATTTGCTTTCATTCCTTAAAGATAGTCAAATCCTTTGTATAAAATAACTGGATAAAAACAGCTGCTGTCACAGCTCCACTGCTTTTCCAGGCTTAGCCCTTTTTTTTCCTCAATGAAAAAAGCGTTATGTTTGTGGTCATTGTTGCTAGTGTGCGTGTATGTCACTACCACTCAGTAAATAGATTTAATACCTATGGCTTTTAGACCATCTGAGTGCCAGAGTTATTTTAACCTTGACTTTTCCTCAGCAGATCTCTGTCTTCTCCTCTCGATATTCTTAGCTAAATCACATATGCTAAGTTTCTTTTACTGTGCAAGGTAACATAAACAGGTGACAAAGATGAGGATGCAGACATTTTGGGGTGGAGAAGGAAACATGCTTCCTTCTTCATGAAACCTCTCTAGATTCTTCCCTCAGTCATACTGAGGCATCTTCCCTGTAAAGGCTCATTGAGTATCTCCATTTTTGTACTTGTAGGATTGCCCAGTTTGGGCTACTAAACTTTGAGTGTCACAAGACAAGCTCTGTGGCATCTTCAGCTGTGACTCTCCAGTAATGATCACAACACTTGACATTTAATAGCTATCTGCAAAAACCCAATTGGCTGACAAAGTACTAACTATAGTTGATACTAAAATTATTGTTAAATTGAGAACTTTGTATTATGTATATGGGGTTTCTAGAGATTGTGGTACGTTGGTAAAAAGATATCAATAAATAAGTTTGCTCCATCACTAGTCATTTTTAAGAATGATCAATTTTAACGTTAAATTATATACCCCCCCCCCTTAGGTGTAGTTAAGGATTTGTTGCCATCTACTTTTACCCTATAGTCATCATAATTTTTGTGTTTATGGTAATAAAACATCATGTGAAGTCATCCAACCTTTTATCTTTGGAAAATAGATAACAGTGTACAAACCACTATATGCTATAAGAAGCCTGAGACCTGTCATCTTGGAAAAAATTAATAGGTTTCTTAAATTTCTTTATAAATACTGTATTTTAAAAAAAATTGTTATGACATTAAACAAGAGATTTATTTTTTCACAACACATTTCAAAATGTGCTTTTAGGATTTCTTCCAATTGCAAAAGAATTGTCATTTGAGTATTATTGAGAGCAAGGGAAAAAATACAACATCCTTAAAGATTTTGATGAGGCTGATTATATTCAGATAGGTTAACAATATTGATATTATAATGCCCTCAACATTTATTAATAAATATTGGCACAATATTTAATAAATCTGACACAATAACCTTCATGACAAGGTTTGCTGTGGCAAAAACTGACATTTTTTTTCAATAATATATTTATTAAGTCTATAGCAAGTTGCACAGACTGCAGAAAAATTGAAAAGAATGTCTCATACTTGATCAATACCATGAAAAGCAGAGGGAGTCTGGATAATTTACTGCTAACTGAAAATGATATTTTGTGCATGTAATTCATCAACAGCATCAGTAAGAAATAATAGGCACTAATGACGATAGAGATAGGTACCTATTGTTATGTGTCAATAACACTGGTCAACAGTGAGAGCATAACTGACTTAAAAAGGCCCTAATCTGTGGTATCTTGGTGTGCTGAACATGAATATAACCCAGAAAAATTTTTATTAGCTCTCATTTTGAAGATATTTCATATAATTCATTTTATATGTTTCACCGTATAAATTTATCCAGTAGGACTGCAACAACATCCTAAATCAGCCTAGAATGATGTAATATTGCATCACATTGCATAATACCATCACGCACACATCATCCAGAGTTAAGCTGACGTCAGCAGTGCACTCTATAAAGCCCTGTCAGAAAGGTTGAGCACTGAAAATATTTCAGACTTTGTGCGAGATAGTTTAAGCTACTGTTCCATAGAACAGTTATTATTTTATCCATTTAGGCACAATACAGAACAGTAATGCCTCGAAAGTGCCTTAATAGCGTGGACAATTTCTGCTCTATTTGTGGGGAAGTGACATTTGCCAACCAGAAGAAAAGTATCACTTCTCAAGGGAAGAAGGCTTATCATCTTTACTTTGGATGCAAGGTTGGTGACCAAGACAAGCCTTGGGCCCTGCATATATGCTGTGCTACATGTACAACACAGCTTTTGCAGTGGTTAATGGCAAAAGACCATCAGTGCCATTTGCAATCCCCATGGTATGGAGAGAGCCAAGCAATCACATAAAAGACTGCTACTTCTGCTTGGTTCCTCCTCTTTCTGGCACAATAACGAAGCAAAAGAAGTGGAGAACAGTCTACCCAAACATTCCATCTGCATTGAGATGACTGGTTCAACAACTTGCTGCAGGGTGATGCAAAACAAGCATGGAATGCTTTTCGCCTAGTGTCTATTTTCTGCTCACTTTGTTCTAAATTCATACATGTCATTTTATTCTTTTTCCTATCACTTACACAGTTTAAATGTGGTGCTACTTTTCAAACTAAACAGAATATATCATGCTGATGTGGTGGCATAAGTGATGTGGAAGACGGCCAACAATGTATTTATCTAGAATCAAATTTGTTGCAGTATCTGTTGCTATTACAATAAATTTTGTTAACTTGCAAAGTCAGAAAATGTTAATAAATTGCATTGCTTAACAAAATGTAATAGATGCATTTCAGATTTTCAAAAATTCAGTGAACACTTAAAAGTTATGAGCTTGAATAAGGCTAAAGTCATTTCAAGTTTTTACAATATGGGACTCAAAAAGGGTAAGTGTCTCAAAAATGAAACCAGAGTAAATCTAATACCAGCTAAGGTGACTTTTCTTACTGCTTCTTGGATACAATATTTTTTACTTCACCCTTAGTAAAGTAATTTTTAAACTGGGACCTTTTTTCCTGATGTCTGAATTTTTTTTTAATGTATATATTTTTTTGTTATTTATATCTTTTACATTTTGTATTCCCCTTGGGTAACCCATCACCAATTCACCCATGATCCATCTCCGTGGTCCCTTGTGTTCTTTTCTATTCCATTTTGTGCCCTTACCCTCCCCTCACGCCCCCACCCGCTAAGTGTCTCTCTCCTATTTGGTTTCCTCATAGTCCTGTTATAACTGAAACCATTCAATATTTTTTCTCTTTCTTTCTGGCTTATTTCACTGAGTATGAGCCCCTCTAATTCCATCCATGCCGCTGAAAACTGCATGTGTTTATCTTCTTTGAATGCTGAATAGTATTCCATTGTGATGTCTGAATTTTAGGGAAATTCATTTGAAAAGATGAGAACCTATGACCTTAATTCTTACACATTATTATAAACCATTGTTTCCTCAATAAAAAGGAAAGAAACAAACCCAAAAAACAATAGAATAGTGAACTAAGAGTTCTATGTTCTGTCATCTCAAAACATAACAGATATTCTTGGCTACAGTATCTCAATTGCTACATTACATACAAGTCTTTCTAAAGATAAAGGCATTAATTTGGTGTATTTTTTGGTTTACTTTGTGCTTGTCTGCATTAGGTATAATGACAAATTGCAAATGTTAACATATTGGGGAATAAAAAGCCAGTTCTTTCAAAAAATAGAATAGCCTTCAATTCTTAGTCAAGGGTACCTGAGAAGACTTGTGCTACTTTCTTTCTCTAAAAGAACCATTTATTTCAATTTAAGACACTTCAACTTTTAGTCAATTTTTTAATGACATTGGACTTTGCACTTTGTTGCTATTTTGAATAACTGTTTTTATAGATAACTGATACTTAATAGGTATAATTCCCTTCAGTAAGATTCATGTCCTATAAGGTCACATAATTCCTTTACCAAGTTACCAATAGATACTATACAGTAAATGCTCCAAGCCAGGGCACAATTCTTCATTCATCTGTTGGATTTTTTTTTTTTTCATCTAAATTCCCATCTGTATCCCAGATAGACTGTGTTATGTTCACTTTTCTATCTTCTCTAATCTTTCTGGGGTTTTGTTTGTTTTTACTGAGGTAACAATCATTTAAAATAACGTATAAGAAATTTAGGGTCATAGGTTCTCACCTTTTCAAATGTATATTACCATTCCTCACTCAGAGAGACTATTTTAATGATCTCTTTTTATCTCAATTAAAATTTAGAAATAGTGCTAAGTGGTCAATTATGCACTTCCTTAGAGGTCTCTCAAAGTTAAAAGGGATATCCCAGTTCAGGTCTAACCACTACATCAGGAAAGCATAAACTGAGAAGAAAAGGATCCAAAATGATCAATTAGTGATGTTAAAACTTGTTTGTGATTTACTCGATGGAATACTACTCAACTAAAACAGGTGTCTTTTCCCTTAACATGGATGGAACTTAACATGATTATTTGAGACAAAACAGGACAGAAAGTGAAAGACAATTACCAGATTGCTTCTCTCATATGTGGACTATAAACAACCAAAGCAAATGAACAAACAAAACAACAAAAATAAGGCTGTGAATAAGTATAGTGTTTACCAGAGGGGAAGTGGAAGTGGGGGGGGGGAGCAGAGGGGTTCATTTTGTTAATGGCACTAAAACTTTGGGTGACTACAGTGAGGTATATACACAAAAAGAGGTGGGAAACTGTACTCCTGAAACATATAGTATTGCAAACCACTTGTAAATTAATACATTTTATCTAAAAATATCATTTGTAAAAAATTCCATTCAAATGCCAGTTAAAAATTTAACAACAAAACATGAAAAAATTATTGATATTCTATCAACATGTATATGGCAAAAAAACTTTTCAGAAACTAACATTTGAATTTTGTTAGTGAAAATATCAAAAATAATACCACCATTATCTGAAAAGACAAAGTATTCCTACTTTTCCAACTACACACCTGTAAGAGTTTCTTACAATATTGCAGCTCCCTCCCCCCAAAAAATATGACAACAGAGTGAACACAGAAGTAAATAGTAAATAACAGATGTTTTAGAAGCTATAAAAGTATTGCTATTACATAGTAGATATGTATAAAAATGAAGTGGCATTCTTAAAACTATTTTTTGTTTTTGAACACAAAAGAGTAACATTTTCAAATGAAGTACAAAATTGATTCTATAAATTCAATGTACAGATGAACTCTTGTTTATGAAACCAGAATAGTTATTCTTTTCTGTAATAACAGAAATAGAAATATTTATTTTATAAATTTTATAGACCTTCCATGAAGAAATTTTTATAGATCAGAAAAACACCAAAGTTTAGTGGAGGCAGAAAACATTTAAATATTTTTCATCAATTTGAGCAATTAGATCTAAATATAAATTTTACAACATAAATACATATTCTTCTTTAACATACATGAACACTGAGGAAGAACTGATCACATAAAATGTAAATATGAAAAGATGTACATAATAAACCACATTCTCTAGGTGAAATGCAGTTTAACTTAGAAAGTCATTAGGATCAAGTGTTAAGAAATTAAAATTTAGAAAAAGAGAAGTTAGAAAAAATATTATCTGCCAGCGTATCCTGGATTTCAATACTCTGGGTTCAGGCCTAGACTGTACAGAGCTGGGTAGAAATGAACCTCCCATAGAACAGAAGGTTGAAGACCTACTGGAACATGAGGTCAGATCAAGATCTGAGTTGTTTTATATTTGGTTCTATAACTCTCTTCTACTTTCCAACTTCACTGAAAGTCTATTAAATGAAACAAACATTGTGTAATTGTGTCTTGTGTAATAAAGTGAGTTAGGCATATTTATCTTAAGAGTAATGTGGATAAAATAAAGCAAACTAATAGTATGTAGAAGGATACACGAGCCCACCAGAGCCAGTCAAGGCTACGCTGACAGACTCTGCCGCGTGGCCCTGATCTCAGGACTCTGAGAGAGTGATGAGAGACCTTCAAAAGCTGTGGGCTTTCCTAGAACAGTAAATGAAATAATCACCCCTAGATTGGGACATTCAGTTTGCACTTTCATGAAATATCTTAAAAATTTGAAGAATATGACTTAGTAAACTCAAGAGAAGCCTGTTTTGCTATAGAAATAGATTTTCAGTCTGGCATGCCTAAAATATTTTTTGCCATAATCTGTGTCTTCACTACACATAGATTTTATTCATTTGTAGAACAACTAAGCCAAGGACATCATGTTTCCCTTTTAAGAAAGAAGTGTATATTCCTCATTAAAAGGCAAAGTCATCAAAAGGATGGATTAGAGGGTACTTTAAAAAAGAATTCCAGCTAGTTAAAGCATTTAAAATAAGTTTAAGAAAATTTCCTAACTCTGGGCCCACAAAATTATAATTTGTAAAGAGCATACAATTTTTCCACTCTAAACTCTGGCCTTTTAAAAATTTTATTCTTGAACACATGCAAAAGTGAAAAGAAGTGGCCTAGTAAATCTTTTTAACTTAAGAAAAAAAAATCTCAATTTCATCAACTCAAGGTGACCTTAGATTGCTAATGTTAAATATTCAAGAATAATTGGTAAGTTGATGTATTCATCAATTAATTTAGAATTCATCCTTTAAGACATTGAAATTTATTGGCAAAGCAGAGATCTATCAACACTAATTCAGTCTTGCATTAAAAAGGTGATGTGAATGACTTTAACAATGAATCTTATTTATAGAAAAACTTGTGTCCTGGAGTTATAGAATTAATAGAACATATGAATATCAGGAGTATGTTGGTTGTTGACCCCTATGAAAAATAGATCTAAGAAAGCCCTAAGCAATTCCAACTTTTCTTTTATAAAAAATTATATTTTATTTATTTATGCATACAAGAACTGGGGTGTAGGCCAGAGGCGTGGGGGGGTG
This sequence comes from Scalopus aquaticus, assembly GCA_004024925.1. Lineage (NCBI taxonomy): Eukaryota > Metazoa > Chordata > Mammalia > Eulipotyphla > Talpidae > Scalopus > Scalopus aquaticus. The sequence goes on along the minus strand of PVIJ01006221.1, from coordinate 56,253 downwards.
GTGAGAAGATTCACCAGAGACAGAGTGGGGAGCTGAACAAGCGGATCTACTGAAATACACTCCTAAGGGGAGCAGTGGGCACAAAACAGGAGAGGTCTGCTGCACCATGTGGATCAGCTCTCTGGCCAGGAATTGAACTCATGTCACAGTAGCTGGCAATAGCTTGATAGCACTGAGACTTAACCCCTGCACCACAAGGCAGGCCCACAACTCCAGATTTTCAATGGAAACATTTGTAATTCTTAATGATACTTTCTGTCCAAGATGGTAGTTGTTATGAAATACTGTGTTATCTGAACAAATTTGAGCCATTTTAACATAATTTATATTTCATAACTTTTTTTACACATTCTTGAATGTTCCAATGGACTTTATTCTGATACAGGTCAAAATATGAGAAAGTCTGTCACAAACTAATGGTGAATGTGGAAAAATTACTATACATCTTCACAGATTAAGTATTTAGAGAACATTTTCTGCTAAGTGTATTATCTTTGATTCATAGCTAGAGTATCATCATGCCTGGAACCACTATATAGCTTAAATGACTTCAATAAAATTTCCACATGCATTTTCAAATATATTAATTTTTCTGTTATGTTGGTGTTAAATGAGTCATACAGACATATAATAGGATGCTACAGTCTATAGTCCACAATAAACTCCAATGGAGCTGGGACCATACTCTCAAATGTAAACAGAGTCTAAAGCAGATGGTGGGCCTCCCTGGTGGTGCAACAAGTTAAGCACAGCGTTGTGGAGCTGTTGGAGACTGTGAAAATTTCGATGCCCAGTTGGGGAGATTCCCACATGATGCAGCAGACCTCTCCTGACTCGCTCGCTGCTCCCCTCAGCAGTGTATTCCGGTTGATCTGCCTGTTTTGCTCCCCACTCTGTCTCTAGCGAACCGTCTCACTGCCCACCTCTGGTCTGCACCCCAGCTTGTATGCAAAAATAAAGAAATCTTAAAAAAAAAGAAGCCAGAGTATAAATATAGAATTTTAATGAATGAATAAATAAATAAATAAAGCAGATGGCATGGAACAGCCAGACAACTAATAACTACAAGAAATGGATGTTTCTATAAGAGCCTTTAAGAAATAAGACAACATATGCAGTACAGCAGAATATTCCATTATTCAGATATTTATTAAATTTATCCTATTGTAGCACAATCCAAGAGCCAAATATGAGTCCATGCTCTAAAGATTACTATTTGAATCACCTCACACAAGTTGTTTAACCTTGTGATTTTACCTTCCATGTCTATAAAATGGGGCTAATAATATGTATCTTTATCTAATATTTTATTTTAAGGATAAAAAGAAGACTGTGAATGCCCTGTATAAATTATATACTATTCCAAAAAATAAATACAGTGCTATTTTTTACCATCAAAATAATTTAAAGGTAATTTCTATTAACAAAATAAGAGATTTATAACTTTGTCCTATCCCAGTAGCTATGTGTAAACCTCTAACATCTGATTTTAGTTGTTACTCTATAAAAATATATCCCATTGATTTTCTTTTCCCAGAACTAATATTTATATAACAAGGTCAGATAAAGAATGAGACCTTATTTAATCTATAAATAAATAAATAAACCCTATTTAATTACCTTATTTAAAATGTTACTTAATAATCTTATAAATAAACCTTATTTGATATATTAAATACCATTCAGACTCTGGAAGTGTATCTCTTAGGGTCTTGAAAATCCCTTTTTTTTTTTTTTTAACACGCAAAGAAGTGTGAAGGCAAAAAATAAATTGGGCTATTTTTAACTTGCTGAGTTACTGAACATGGAGTTCAAGGATATGGAGATTACTAGAATAGATGTTAGAGGTGCTTTACTCCCTAAATTGAATATATTAGGTTGTTTGTAAGTTCTGCTCTCTTTTCAAGAGAAAATCCTTGTACTCTAAGAGTTTCCCAAACTGCAAAAGATTAAGAACTGCTTGTTTAAAGAAGATTGGACAGCATGTATAAAAGGTGCATGATGAAGAAGCTTATCATTTCAGTTACTGAATTATCAAAATGTTCATGGAATTCAGTGTTTATGGAAAATCTTTGAACAAAATGAAACAATACTCTTACTATTTCACTTTTTTACTTTACTTCTGGTAAGGAATATTTAAGCAATATTGCCAATGACAATATACAGTATTCAGTGGGATTAACTTCATAAAACTATGGGTGAATTTGGGTCAAGATTTCTTATAATGTCCATAACTAAAAATTAATTTTAATGACTAGCTGAGTAGTATTTCTCAGAGTGATATAAGGCTTAAATATTGCCTGAAAAGTACTTGGAACACTGAAGGAATAATAAAAATATAAGAAATTACTCTATTAATATTTTGCTGTGCACCTTTTTGTTTCTTATGTCCTTCTTTATAGGTTTTGCTTTAGGGGTTTAGAAAAACCAATAAAAATTGAACACTAAAATATTAAACTTTTTCATTTTAGAAATTGCCACATTTTAGAATTCAGAGAAGTTGCCTCACAAAGTCAATTGATTTTTACATTTTCATTCTTAAACCAATGTATTTTCAGGTCAAATCTTCTCAATTTTGCCTTTATAGTTTCATAGAAAGTCATTAGATATTACAAAACTTTTTAAAAATTATTTTCGGTATTTGTGCCACACTATTATAGGAAAAGCACACAATAATTACCTCAAGCTTTACTCTTGATAAGACAGTAAGTGAATGGAACAGAGATATTAATGAGTTTTGTTAATCACTGAAATTCCTTGTATTTCATTTAAAGTATTTTTGAAGGTAATGAGTTCCTTTTTTTTTTTTTTTATTTCTTCACACCTTACAGGGAATATTGGGGAGAGGAAGTTGGCAGAAAGATCATCTTTTATAAGGAACTTACACAACAAAATATTGCATAATAACTAGTAGTGATAAAGAAACACCACAAAGACACACTAAAAAAATAAAAAATAGAAGATAATGTAGAATACCATGTAATCAACTAATAGTATATTCTCTAGATTTTTAAACTTTGTTAAATTTAGGAAAGAATTAAGATAAATTACATTTAACATATTCTATTCAAAATCAGCTTATATTAAATGTCATCTTTGTTCAGTTATCCTTTGGTTTCAAAGTATAGAAATCTACTTAAATTCATATCAGTTAATGGAAGGCTCCAGGGGGAAATGAAATTAAATATTTATTGAGATATATGAAGATATTTACATGAGTTAAAAATTCATTAGAAATATTTGTTCTCTTTTTATCTTTCTCTTTTTCCCTTGCTCTCTTAAGAGTACATGATTTTTTTACTCCCCAAACTTTAGTCTTTTTATATTACATTAAGGGTTTTTGTCATATTCATAATTTTTTCCTCAATGTGAGCCAATAGGGCCTCCCTGGTGGCGCAAGGGGTTAAGTCTCAGCACTCTGAAGCTATAGGCAGGCACTGCCTGCCAGAGAACTAAACCACATGGCACAGAGGACCTCTCCTGTCTCTCCCACTGCTCCCCTCAGCAGTGTATTTCAGTAGATCTACCTGTTTTGCTCCCCACTCTGTCTCTGGTGACTCCTGTCACACTCCCCTCCACCCATACACACCTCTGGCCTGCACCTAGCTTTTGTATGCATAAATAAAAAAATCTTTTAAAAACTGTTAGCAGATAGATAATGTTACCTCATTAATATTGAAATTGGCCATGTGGCTTGCTTTGGCCAATGAAATGTCAGCAAACAGGAAGGGATGGTTTTCATGGCCTGGTTAATTTGAATTGTTTGACATGGACTTTTGTGCTACTGTAAGCTGTTAAAAGAAGAGCGTATCTCAGGAAGACACTGCCCCATAACCTACGTCCCAGAACAAAACACCTGGAGACTTCAAGTATCAGTTGAGAAGCCTAAAGCCCAAACTAGTATGGTCCTACCTGATCCATATCGACTGAACTGCTGATTGTGCAAACTGGCAACTGAGAAAATTATGTCACTGAGATTTTGAGGTGTTCTATATATAGTGAACTCATACTAATGAATGCAACTGCTCTTCTTTGTGTCTTTTTTTTAATTCTATAAGTCATTTTAGGTATGTCCTCTCTGTTTATTGTTCAGTATGCAAATTGTTAAATTAAAAATATTTACTGTCTGAGGTCATATCGGACCTAAAAACTATACTATATATACCAGTACCATACAAAATTTTAAGAAATTTCTATTGCTTGATGCAAAATTTGAAAGAGACTCTGATTGTGAGCCAGAAAATAGATTAGCTAGTAATGCCAGAAAATAGATTAACTAGTAATGAATCAGCTATCGACTGCATTCATGGCACAATCTTGAATGCTCATCTGGACTATGAGAGAACAAACCTTTGTAAAATCTTATAAAAATTGATGTGAAGATATCAATGAAAGATTTATCTAATATAATATTTATGTTAGCATGTATAGTGCAGCCCTTTATGTATAGATTGATTTGGCATTTGTCTAGTAGTACTAGTAGTAACCTGTCTAAAATTTCCGTAAAATTTCCGTAACGTAATAAAGGAAAGTCAACACAAAACACTGAATCTTATAACCAATCTAGAAGACATTTTCACTAATGTAAAACTGATAACCAGTTGAATTAAAAACCAATGTAAATTGAGTAATGACTGCAAAATGGAAGAAGGGGAAGAACCACACCTTTTCCCCATAGAGAACTGATTTTATAGACAATCCAAAAGGCATTTATGAGAATCATAGAGTCCAGGCTAACTCTAAGGCAAAGTAGCTTCATTGAAATGGAGAGAAAAGTAATTTCACTTCAACAGCATAGCCTTTCCTCCCCAAAATGGCATAGCTTGCATTGAGGAAAAGAGTACATGACTTCTTCCTTGGGAAAGAAAGTAAAGTGGAATGGATGTTCAAAATTCTGGCTTCTTGGGGGTTGTCAAAGGGACTGGTTCAGTCTACCCTGACTCAGGGTATGACAGAACAGGCATACTTTGGATGACTGGGGACAAGAGAGAAAGAAGAGATCTCAACAGGTTGTGGCAGTGCCAGAGTACTTGTATTACTGCAAAAGCAAAACTGACACAGCTCACAGTGTTAGAAGAAAACATTTAGCTCATGGATTCTCATGTGAGAAAGAAAGAAGAGTAGAACATCCATCAAATGTTCTGCTTTGGAGGGGAGTTCCTTTGGGGCTGATATCTGACTCAACTGATTTGGGATGCTCATGGAACATAAACAACATGTATTCATGGGGGATGCACAATATAAAAGAGCTCAGTGCTTGTGCCAGCAACAAAACTTCCAGTAATATAAAAAGACAAGAGGAAGCAAGACCACAGTATTCTGAAAAAGAAACTAACAAGGCTGTCTAATCAAGGAATTATTAACACAGGCCCAGAGAAGACATATCCTATAAAAGGTTTAAGAAATCTCTGTAATCTCTACCCTACACTATTAATGAAGGTCTTCCTCTACATAAAAGCAATCCATACAGACTGAGAGAACTGCCTGTTATTTTCAAATGCATATGTTGCAACCAAATATCACAGGGCACATGAAAATCTGGAAATATGTCCTAATCAAAGGGACAAAATAAATCTCCAAAAACTAACACTACAGAAATGGAAATATGTGAATTACCTGACAAAGAATTCAAAACATTGTCTGAAAGAAGCTCAACGCATTACAACACAGATTGAAAACTAAATGAAGGCCTCTCTGGTGGCGCAGTGGTTAAGCACTGCACTGTGGAGCTGCCCAAAGCAGTGACACGAGTTTGATGCCTGGCCGGGGAGATTCCCACATGGTGCAGCAGACCTCTCCTGCCTCTCCTGCTGCTCCCCTCAGTAGTGTATTTCCGTCATCTGCCTGTTCTGCTCCCCACTCTGTCTCTGGTGAAACCTCTTGCCACCCCACGCCTCTGGCCTGTACCTCAGCTTGTATGTATAAATAAATAAATCTTAAAAAAAAAGAAAACTAAATGAAATCACAAAAATAGTGCATAAAAAAAGGAGAACATCAACAAAAATATATTCAAAATGATGGGTGAAAATCTTCAAAACATGAATACTATATCTAACAAAACTGCCCTTTATCAGTGAAAGAGAAATAAAAACCTTCCCCCAAAAATAAGAGCTCACAGAGCTCATCACTACTAGACCTGTCTTAAAAGAATTACTAACGGGAGTCCTTCAAGTTGAAACAAAGGACAGTAGGCAGCCATAGAATAGCATACAAAAATATAAAGCTCTGTGGAAAATGTATTGACAAATATTTTTCAATACTGTAATGGTCATAAGTAAATTATCTTTAATTAAGTTATAGAATACAAAACATAAAAACATTAAAATGCGCCTCCCTGGTGGCGCAGCGGTTAAGCGCTGCGCTGTGGAGCTGTTGGCAGCGGTGACGTGAGTTCGATGCCCAGCCACTTGCCCAGGGAGATTCCCACATGGTGCAGCAGACCTCTCCTGCCTTGCCTGCTGCTCCCCTCAGCAGTGTATTTCCGTAGATCTGCCTGTGCTGCACCCCACTCTGTCTCTGGTGAACCCTCTCACTGCCCCACGCCTCTGGCCTGTACCCCAGCTTGTATGCATAAATAAATAAATCTATAAAAAAACATTAAAATAAACTCAACAAAAACAAAGTCAAAAATCCAGTGAAAAAATGGGCAGAAGAACTGAAAATACACTTCTCCAAAGAAGAAAAGCAAATGACCAACAGGTATATGAAAATATGGTCAATATAACTTATAATCAGGGAAATGCAAATCAAAACCACAATGAGATACAACCTCACGCCAGTGAGAATGGCGCACATTAAAAAAACAGGCAATAACAAATGCTGACGAGGATGTGGAGAAAAAGGAACTCTCCTACACTGCTGGTGGGAATGCAAACTTGTCCAACCACTATGGAAAGCTGTATGGTGGTTCCTCAAACTGCTAAACATGGAGCTTCCATATGACCCAGCAATGCCACTTCTGGGAATCTACTCCAAGGACACAAAAACATTAATCCAAAAGGATATAAGCACCCTTATGTTTATCGCAGCACTGTTCACAATAGCTAAGATATGGAAACAACCCAGATGCCCCCAAATAGATGACTGGATCAAGAATATGTGGTACATATACACAATGGAGTACTATCAGCAATCAAAAAAGATAAACACATGCAATTTGCAGCAATATGGATGGAGCTAGAAGGGATCATGCTCAGCAAAATAAGCCAGAAGGAAAAAGAAAAATATTGAATGGTTTCACTTATAGCAGGAACATAGGGGAACCAAATAAGAGAGGGACATTCAGCGAAGGAGAGGGAGGATAAGGGCTCAAAACGGGGGAGAAAAGAGCACAGGGGACTATGGTGACAATTCACGGTTAAATTGGTGATGGGAAACCAACAGGAAATATACAATAATGTAAAAGACATAAATAATAATAATAATAAAAATCTTTTAAAAATATTAAAATGACCATAACTATATAAATATGTCAATGGATACAAAACATTTTTAAATTAATTTGTGATGTTAACATAAAAAGGAGCTGCAATTGAAACATAAACATAAAAAGAAACATAAAAAGTTTCATATGCAATTGAAGTCAAGCTGTTATTAATTTTAAATAGATCGTTATAAACATAGGAATTTTTATGTAGTTCCCATATCAAAAAAATAAAATACCTATTAAATATTAACAAAAGAAAATGAGGAATATGTTAAAGCGTGCCGCTATGAAAAAAAAGTCAACAAGACACAATGGAATGCAGCTAAGAGGAAATCTTGGAAAATATAACTATAAAACATACAGAAAACAATGATCAAAATGGCATTAGTAAGTACATCCCTATCAGTATTAACTTCAAATGAAAATTGATTATACTCAAAAATCAATTCTATATCAAATATAGAATGAGTGATTATATAACAAATTTCATAACAAACAGCTAATCCCTGGATGTTTATAGTGAGGATTTTTAATTCCACTCACTGTAGAATTCTAATTAAAGATATTTTATTCCATTCGTACATTTGAAAGTGATTATCCTTTTCAATTTTCTGCCCTGTACTATCTTTGACCTGAAAAAAAAGAAAAAAACCTGCAGAGCAGATATAATAAATTTAGACCTAAACAACCAAATTTGCTGATTAAATATATCATTAGCTTCACTTCATGTGTCAAGTCATCCCTTTAGTCTGATATAAAGTACTTACTTTGAGTTGAAAATATTTGCATTTTTGGTGAAAACTTATGATATATACTGATTTGCCCATATTTAAGTTTCATTATCAAATATTTAAGCTTAAGGGGCTGGATACCCCAAATTTCAAATATGTATGTCACTACCACCAGTTTCTGATAGCTTTGACTACTCCTTCACTCACGCATCAAAGTTTTGGAAATGTTTCTAAAGCTGCTATGACACTCCATGAGTTCCTAGACCACAATCTGATGTCAGTCTTTTAATACTCAACCTCTCTGACACAATTCACCCAACCTCTGATTTAGTATAATCTCTTTCAATGTTATAAGTACAGAGTTCCATAACATATTTGCAATTTATAAATAATCCTAAAGTCTTAACTGTTATTTTTTAAAATTGAAATAATTTTAATTCTTTTGAATTCTGTATAATATTTCTGTTTATAATGAAAACTCAGCCTCCTAATACTGTTGTTTTTTTAACTTAAAACATAACCTCTTAATTAATTATTGGTAGCGACATAAATCTATTTTCAATTTTAAAATGTTCTTTGAATCTTTTAGAACTTCAAAATTTTATATTACTGCAAATTTATTGGCTATAGAATATAGAATAAAACAAGTTGATTTATTTTTTTAATTTAAATTCATATGACATTTAGACATATATTACTTTTTATTTAGTAGATATGTCAAAGACATATAAATTTACTTTTGTAATTGTTTGCTATGAAAAAAGTTGTTTGCTTTTTAAACAACCACACTAATTGTATCTAAGCTTTTCTGAATACTTGAATGAACTCATGACTAAGTTATCAGGCAATTATTTATCCATGCAAGAAATATACAAATTTTAGCTTATTTAATGTTTCAAGGTAAAAATTTAATTATTTTGATGAATGCTGCTTCTCTGCAACATACGGATAACCACATAACTTTATTATTAATGTATTAATTATAAAAAATTGCAAAGACGGTAAGTTGAAAAATCTTTCTCATCACTTTAAAAACATCATTTCTATAGTATAAATAAGAAACTAATTTACTTGAAAATGTCTTTAAAACATTAGCATTTCTTGTTTTAAAAGATCACTATTCTCACTAAAAATTTTAATGACTAAAAGGTTGGATGTCAGTTTTATTGTACGCTTATGTTATTTACCTCTACTAAGCATTATTATTATTATTTTAAAGATTTTTTTAAAAGATTTATTTATTTATGCATACAAGCTGGGGTACAGACCAGAGGCGTGGGGTGGCGAGAGGGTTCACCAGAGACAGAGCAGGGAGCAGAACAGGCAGATCAACAGAAACACACTGCTGAGGGGAGCAGCCGGCGAAGCAGGAGAGGTCTGCAGTGCCATGTGGGAATCTCTCAGACGGGGCATCAAACTCACCATGCAGCCAGCAACAATTTCACAGCGCTGAGCTTAACCCGTTGAGCCACCAGGGAGGCCCTATACTAAGCATTATTAGTCCATTAAAAATATGACTTAGGACAAAGTGTATTTTCCTCTAATAGAATAGAGTTTAAAACTTAAAAATATTTTGTTAATTACTTAACAGATTCATCTTTGATTTTAGAGTAGATGGATAAAACCTGTTCTGTAGTCAAGCAAGAAATATTTTAAAATAGCAAAAAATAACACAATGTTAGCTCAATGTACATAATTATACTAAACTATTAAAATTAAGTACTGGGTTTGTAACACCTAAATCTTCTTAAGAGCTATCATTAGTATTAAAAAGATATTCTTCCATATATATGAAATCTGATTAAAATTACCATAAATATTGTTTCATATAAAATACAAATGTGGATAGAAGTCAAAGCAACTGACAGAGCAGTAGTGAAAATCATCAGATACCATGACATGGTGAAGGCAGGAGAAAAGTTATAGCATCTGAGCATGGATGGAACTGGAGGGGATTATGCTAAGTGAAATAAGTCAGAAGGAGAAAGATAAATACCAGATGGTCTCACTTTTATGTAGATATAGAAAAACAAAACAAAGGGTCAGGCAAACTTTATAAGTAAACCTTAAAAACTGACTATCAGAGGCATCCAGAAGAGAGGCAAAGTGGGGTAGTGGGGATCACAGTAGACTATGGTGTTAAAAAATAAAAAAGAACAAAATTATGAACATAATATTTGGTAGGAAAGCATGTATTTACCCTGAGAAGGGAACTCACACAGATAAACATGACAGATACCACAATTACAAAAGCCAGGTGAAAAAAAGAATAATACTGATTAATCAGTTCCCTGAAACATCTAGTATATTGCTCACTTGCATGCTCTTTGATCACTTCTTCATAAAATGTTGACTTCATGATATTATTTTTCATTGAGTAAATAGAAAGATGCATATTCAAGCAGTATAGATAATAAAAAATTGGTAACTGAGGTTGGTAAATCATGGATCATAATTTACATAGAGATGTTTGTATTATTGTTTATAATTTGGTGCTTTAGTAACACTGATAAATTATATTTTGTACAATTTCCATAAAGAAAATGCATTAGTAAAATGCATATTACTTTTTTAACATTGCCCTTTTCATTTTTCAATATATTACTCACAGGAATTTTTGACTTGACAGAGCATTAGAAACCTATTCTTCCGCTCACAATTTTGACATGTTTAAATGTTGAGTTTTCCTCAGAGTAACTTCTGGTTCTGTATATTTAAAAATTCACTACTTTCTCTTCTCCTTCGTCCCTATTTCCAGTTCTTGGCACTGTAATATATGTGTGTATAATGATCAGACCATGGACTTGAATTTTCATATCACTCAGACAAAGTGAGTCAGCAGGTTAGTAGTAGAAATCCTCCTGAACATCATGGGTAAAAATAACCTAACTTAAACACCACTAAACCCAAACATTTCAAATCAAATCACTTTGACTGACCCCTAAAATGACTTTTGTTAGTCAACATGAAAGAGAGGAAATACAAAGAGGAAACTGATTATAGTTAAAGTATATAACTTTTCAAACTTTATAAACGCATATGATCTTGTGAGCACATGATAAATGACCCTCCAGGACTTGGGTGCTCTCTTCTACAGTCACTTGTTGAGTGCCTCACTCCACTCAGATTCCATGATAATAGCTCATTTTCTTTACCACTTAAGTGGTGGCAAAGCCCTTGTAACAATATAGCTAAAGAAAGTATACAGAAATCTTGGAGATTTCCACTTATTAGAAGGGAAAAACATATCAAAACTACAATGCAGTATCACCTCACCCTGTGAGACTAGCCCGCATCAAAAAGAATGGGAACAACACATGATGGTGAGGATGTAGAGAAAAAGGAACTCTCATCCACTGTTGATGGGAATACAGGTTAGTGCAGCCTCTATGGAAAACTGAATGGAAATGTCTTAAGAAAATAAAAATGGAAATCCTGTATGATTCAGCCATAACCTGTTATCCTAAAAATATGAAAACTCTATATGAAAAGCCTTATGGACTCCTGTGTTCATAGCAGCACTGTCCACAAATGCCAAGTCATCATACCAACCCAAGTGCCCAGCAATAGACTAATGGATAAAGAAATTGTGGAATATAGACTCAATAGAATACTACTTAGCTATTAAAACACATGAAATAGTGTCTTTGGAAGGAAACAGATGGACCTTGAGGTGATTATGTTTAGCAAATAAGTCAGGAAGTGAAATATATATGCTTTTACTTATATGTGGAATATAAATAACAAAAAAGATATACATAAGTGAATGCAAAAGGAATATATTTTGGACCTAGTGAAAGATTTTTTTCACATGTAATCTATTTCCTTTGGTATTTATATATATATATATATATATATATATATATTTACATCATTGTTCATTGTTCATTTTTGTACAATGTTTGCTTTCTTTTCCCAGGTGTAGTCCCCTAGAATTTCCACCACCAGTTCACCCATGTACTATCACCATAGTCCCCTGTGCTCTTCTCGCCTTGTTTTGGTCCCTCCCCCTCTGCCTTCCCTGCAGAATGTCTCTGATTTGTAGTTGTCAGTTTATTTTTTATTAGTGAAAGAATTTAATGTTTATTAGAGGGAACAGAGTGGTGGGAGGCAGATGAGGTATTGGCATGAGTGGTTTGGTGGAGGATGAATGGAACATGTGCACATATGGAGGAGTAAAAAGGTAACCTGAAAATTAAAATAAAAAAATAAATCATGGGGATTTCAAGAAAGCATTTGTTTATTGATATAGGACTCTCTTCCTTCTCTTCCATTTTTTCCCCACCAGTCCAGTATGTAGCTATGAAGAGTGGAAATACCAACAATGATGTTTGAAAGATGTAGAACAGTCCTTGAGATGTTGAGCCAAGGAAAATAGGTGCCTACTTTTTGGCATCTTGTTGCAAGGTAATAAAATACATTTAAAACAAATTTTAAACCTCATGTTAGTAGAATAAAAGGATACTATTTTCTCTCAGGGGAAAAGAGGGATAATTTATCATTTTTGTACTTATAGTCATACACAATCAAGAAATGATACAGGAATCTTATTATTTAACAGATGGGTAACCTGGAGTTCAGCAGTACTTGTACAAGTTTACACACAAAATAAGGGATATTACCTGGACCTAAATTAGGGTGTTAGAAAAAAGTACCCACATTAACCAGGAGCTTATGATTTAGAAGAGAAAAAAATGATTGCATTAAAAGTAATGTATTGAATTATAAGATTATCTATTAGGTTGAGTGATTTAATAGTAAAAATGGACACTTTTTGGAAAGTTATTGTGTGTCAGTCACTTTATAACCACTTCACATACACTAACTTGTTCAAGTCTCAGCATAACCCTTTTAAATAGGTATTGCATTATGCTTATTTTATAGGGAAGAAAACTGAGGATATGAGAAATTAAGAGTTTTAATTAACTTGTCTTAAGTGACACAACCAATAAATGACAAAACTGGCATTTGGGTTCAGGCAGTCTAGTTCTAGTAACTGTGCTCTAAGTCATTTCTTCAGACTATTTTTCTCTGATCTGGTTAGTTAGAAAAAGTTTTCACATGCAATAAATAAATAGAGAAAAAATACTAACAGATATAGTACATATTATATGTCAGTCACTGTTCCATGTGATTTATATGAATTTATATTTATATCATATGTCAAAATGTTTACATTATTATATAAAACTTATCATTTATATTAACCAATTAAATCCTCATAAAATAACAATCTGATTATGTGACTAGAATTACTTAATATCTCTATTATACAGAAAAGAAAACTGAATCCCAGAAAACTAAGATTATTTTGCTCAAAAGTAATGCAGCTAAGAAGTGGTACAGCTGTGATCCTAATCCAGGAAATCTGGTTCCAATGTTTAGCTATTAAGCACTCCTATAGTAAAACACATAATCTTTCACCCACTACTCAAATAATAAATGCTTGTAAAATCTACATAATAGAAAACAGCTACTGAACAGTCAGGGAAACCTTCATGGAAGTGGAAATATAGCCTAAATGAATTTTGAAGTGAGAAGTAAGTAGTAATAAACAATGAAATTGAGACTTAGATGTAGTTAGTAAAAAATTTGGAAATTATTCCAGAAAGTGAGCATCACATAGAAGAGTTGTGGCATTTAATAATGTTGATTGTATTTTTAAAAATAGCTGATTCACTTTAATTTCTAAATTTGAGATTTTTTTAAACCCCAAATTAACCTTTCTTACTTTAGCTCATTCAATTCTTGATAACGTCAATTCTTGACTCCTATCTATTAAGTAAATTTAATTCAATGACAACTTTTGTTCTGACTGGCAACCCATGCAAATAAAGTTTAAAAAATATATTTCTTTCCTTCAAGGAAATGATAATCTTCTAAATTTTTATATCATATCACTATCACTAACTGTCATAATCACCAACTCTTTCTCTATTTTTGGATGTGACTGATCTTAAAAATTACCAATTCACGAAATCAATTCAATAAACATTTACAGAGCAACAATTATCTATCAGACATTGTGTCAGAAGCTGTGATAGAAGAAACCTTACTGGGGAAAACACATATAAACACGGAATTATTTTACAATGCAGTAAGTATAAGAAAGAGTAGGGCCAGGCACTCTGGGGTCAGTAAGAAGGATCACAAAGGAAGGGATAAATTATGATTTGTACTGATTTTTCTAACAAAAATAATTTCAAGCTTTCATTCAAGAACTATTAACGAGTGTTCACTGTTTATCAGGTTCAATGCTAAATGGTGGTGATAAAGCTCTGAAAAATTCAAACCTCATTTCTATAGTTATAAAGTTTACATTATAGCTGAACAGAATTACATATTCCTTTATCAAAATGATAGGGAATAAAGAAAGAATGGAAGAAGGAAGGAGTGAGGAACAGTGGAGAGACTACAGAAAGTGATTTTAGAACCAACAAAGCTTGTTGATTTCTGAATCAGCAACTTCTAAAATTGGGGAAGAGCTCCAAGAATCAAATGAGAGGAAAAATCAGGAATCAATCATAACACTTGAATTCAGTTAAGATTTATATTGCTAGTTTGATTAAGGTCAGAATTCTGGGTAAATCTGTAAAGTGCAAGAATGGGAGTCTACAGAAGATGTCTAAAAAGAACACTGGATTGATGACTCAAAGGTCTTAATTTTCTTTAGCAGTGACAGCCTAGGTCTTCCAATCATGCCATATCAAATTAAAATAGATCGTTTTCTTGGCACCCATGGAACAAAATGTCAGAATTTATGGGAATGATGGTGTATTTCACTTTAGAAAGTTGTCTGTGAATAAAAGCTATGCATGTTGATCACAATTTTGGAATTTTCAAAGCTCACCTACAATTCTGTGACTCCAATAAAAAACAAAAAAATCATTTCTAATCAGAATGATTTATTTCTGCTTTTTATTTTCAGTAAATTTTAACTTAATGTGTAAGTTTTTTACTGATATTTCAATAAATATATTTTGTTTTTTAAAGTGTGATGTTAGGGGCCTCCCTGGTGGCGCGAGGGGTTAAGCCTCAGCAGTATGAAGTTGTCCGCAGCCACTGCAGCTTGAGTTTTATCACCAGCAGTGTATTTCAGTAGATCTGCCTGTTCTGCTCCCCACTCTGTCTCTGGTGAATCCTCTCACCCCTCCATATCTCTGGACTACACTCCAGCTCTTGTATGCATAAATAAATACATCTTTAAATAAAAAAATAAAGTGTGATGTTAGACCCATCTATGATTATAATATAAAGTTTAAATTCAATTCAAGATGAATTATGGATTAAGAATAAAAAGAATCCCCCTTTTTGTCAAATATATATAGCAATGGCAGATACAATAAAATGAGTAAGTCAAATCTATACAGTAAGATTCAGAGAGCAAAATATTTGCACAAATAAATAATAATTTTTATGGATAATAAATTGGGATCTACTGAACTATCAGTGAAAAGTCAATACAGCTGACTGAAAATTTCATTACGTCTATAATAAAGAGTATAACTATCTGAATATTAAGGATGGAGTTACAGTTCTAGTATAGAGAATTTATTTCCATACAAAGCAACTCTTTAGTTCATATTCTGGACAAAATACAAAAAACAACTATCAGGATAATGAGCAGTAAACACAGTTAGGCAGAATGTGGAGAAGACAATGTTTTGAGAGATAAGCAACATGAGATTGGTTGCCATTTTTTAAAAAATTTATTTATTTATGCATACAAGCTAGGGTACAGGCCAGAGGCGTGGGGCAGCGAGAGGGTTCACCAGAGACAGAGTGGGAGCAGAACAGGCAGATAGAAGGAAATACACTGCTGAGAGGAGCAGTGGGCGAGGCAGGAGAGGCCTGCTGCGCCATGTGGGAATCTTCCCGGCAAGGCTTTGAACTTGCGTCGCTGCCGACAGCTCAACAGTGCAGCACTTAACCGCTGAGCCATCAGGGAGGCCCTTGGTCACCATTTTGTTAATATATTTCCTGCCAGAATGAACTTAAACAAGAACTTTATGAAACGCAGCCATGTCTTGCTCCTGTGGAACAGACAACCTAGATTGAGGTGTGGTCAGAGTAAAGGTGATCTAGACATGCTGCAATAGAGGAAAGAGAAGTTTTGGGAGGCTGAGACTGTGAACCTACATCCTCAGTAACAAGGATAAATTATTCTAAGATATAATATTCTAGTAGATTTCAAAGTAACAACCAAATAGCAGTATGTGTATATGAGGGTTTAAGTTATAAAACGACAATACAGAAGAAACTTTCAAAGTTAATCAAAAAAGATCAAGATAAATACAGTATTACATAGAAAAAATAAGATGAAGTGATTATAAAGAAAAAAACTCAAATAAATATCAAATGAAATATCAAAATTAGAGAAAATTGAATAACAGAAAACGATAATAATAAATTAATATATTGAAATCAGATGTTGGAAAAATAAACAAGGCAAAATAAAAATTAAATACTAGATATAACATATGGAAGATAGAGAATATGTTCCAAATCATTAAAACTAGCTATTTTCAGTCAGGTCAGAGCATTTAACAATTGCTACTCACAGCTCACTCAGTTCCAATATGAGAGTGCAAACAATTTCCAGAAATCTGAAGTAACTGTCTTCAGATCAAGGAATCCTGTTCTCCACCCTAAATACCATCTCAATCTGTCAAATTGTTCTATTGTAAGAACAGAACAAATGCAGATCACAAATTTGAACCCCCTCATTTTTGTTAAATTCCTAGATTTGGGTTCAATTTATTCTTAACATCTCTCCTGAATTATTTTAAATGAAAACTTCCTTTATGTTCTGCCAAGTTTTCTTCTGGTTGTTTGTTTGAATGATATCCTGCTAAGATTTTGGCTTTTACATCTAAATTCTGCACAGAAAACTTGCATGTTGCAACTGAAAATGTGTGTGTTTTAACCAAATTCTCATTTCTACCATTCCCAGCTCCAGGCAACCACCAAAGTGCACAGCATGGCAACTGTAACTGAATGATACTATACTGAATTAATTTACAAGAGAGTAGATCTTAAATGTTCTCACCACATACACTAAACACTATGTGAAGAGATAGTATGTTAATTTTATTATGCAATAATTGCATAATACATATGTATATGAAATTATCAATTTGTACACCTTAAATTTACACCATGGGTTTGGTTTTTGTTTTTCATCAGTTATATCTTAACAAGTCTAGGGGAGGGGTGGAAGAAAAATCAACCCTACAACCCATTCATGGATAGTGTTGCAACAACAAAATTCATCAGGATCAGCAAGTTTGCAGCACTGCTTTGGCACTGTGCCTTATTCTATTTCTTTGTGGGCAGGGAGAAACCATGAGGGTTTCTCATGTCCATGTCCTGAGGCAATACCTCATATGGGGATTCCTAATCCCAGCAGTGGCTTATCATAACTTAATTCTCAAGAGAAACGTGTGCCCACATCGCTTATGGCATAACCCCAAACAGAAATATGCCTGGAACTAAGAAAGCTAGGGCAACCTGTCCTCTGGGTTTCATCTACCACCCCATATTCTAGTCTGAGATTGCTTTTCAACTCCCTTCAAATAACCTTCTCTTTCTCAGTTCTTTTGACTGATAAAATAATTGAGGTGATCTAGGGTTCAACAACCACAGAAAGTTCTCTCTTTGCCACGACAAATTAAGAATTAAAATTGAGCATAAGTATAACTGAGTCACTCATATTATTTTGTTGCTTTCAGTGAAGTCTTGCACCATCATTGACATCATGTTAGAAGAAAAAAATGTTCTTTATCCATAAGACATCTTTTATCAAAGTCTTATCTCACAATGAAAAATATAATCAATAGACATCTTGAAAAATTTATAGTCTGTACTGAATTTTTGTAGATTATAGCCAGTTCTTAGGAAAAAGAAACCATGAATAAATATACTGTAAAATAGAGGAGTCAAAAATTTGATGCTAACATAAGTGTAAAACATTTTATCCTCTACAATGTTAATGCTATACTCTTTCATACACAAGTTGCTTGCTTGTATATAAAATGATACAAGCTATAAATATATCTACAGCCTTTGGCTTCTTTTCAAAAGCATTAGGAAAGGATATTTTCACTCTTGTACACTTTGATGAGCAAGTATATAATTCATAGTGATCATATCACCTTACACTATCCAAACCCAACGAAAAATATGCTGAAAGAAACTAACACAGAAAATGACATTGCAAAGATTGTGACAAAAAAAAAAAATTCTCTAAGCATTATGGAACTTCACCTGCAGTAATTAATGAATTTTTTTTAGAGTGCTTTTTTTTTAATTTTTTTTTTTTTTACTTTTTTTTTTTAATTGTTATTTAGGTCTTTTACATTTTGTATTCCCCTTGGGCAGCTCACCACCAATTCACCCGTGATCCATCTCCATGGTCCCCTGTATTCTCCTCTCTTCCATTTTGTGCCCTTATCCTCCCCTCCCCCCTCCCCCACCCCCACCACTGAGTGTCTCTCTTCCAC
This sequence comes from Scalopus aquaticus, assembly GCA_004024925.1. NCBI lineage: Eukaryota > Metazoa > Chordata > Mammalia > Eulipotyphla > Talpidae > Scalopus > Scalopus aquaticus. The sequence continues at coordinate 37,594 of PVIJ01006221.1, read as the reverse complement.
CCAGCAGTAATTAATGAATTTATGCAAAATATTATTTTGCCTAATTCTCGAGTGAAGCAAAAAATAATTAAAATACAACCATTCTTTAGAATTCTTCCTAATAATGTAAATTTCTTCTAGATACACAGTATAACTCTATCAGGAACTTTCTAGAATATACAGATGAACCTGCTGATAATATTCTGATAAAGTATATACAATATAACTGTTCATGTAACTCAGGCTGAACAGCATCCTATCAGAAGTATTCATTACAAAAATCTAAATGCAGACAACATAGAGTTATGCTAGAAAAACTAAAGTAAATAAAGTTTTAAAGTGCATAATCTACGATTTAAAATTCTGTTAAGTGCCTAAGAAGCTTAGAATAAAGAAAATTAGTAAGAGAACATAAAGAAGGGAGCAGGCCAACATTAATCACCAGCAGAAGATGTAAGTTATATTAAATCATGACTGGTCCCTACATTTCCTGAGTGTATAAATGCTATAATCACTCGTTATCATCAGAACCACCAACCACTGAATTCTGGGCTTTGTGTCAGATACTGAAAGGTATAATGCTAAATGGTGGAGGAGAAGTGCTTTTCCCCCAATTAGTCAACAAACTCCTATTTATCTTCAAGTAGCAAAACTAGGAAGATTATAAAACAAATAAAAACAAGAGTCATAATTTTATGTAATTAAATAAGGTGATTCAATAAAAATTGTATCAAATATTTTTTGTAGAATTTTACAATCTGATTTTTATCTTTATATTTCAATTCAAAGAATCAAAAGTAGCTAAATCATTTTTTTAAAGATTAAAGGGAAAGGCCTTACCATATTTTACTTCAACACATATTCTAAAACTATCATATATTAGTAAGTGTAGAACTTGAGAAAAGGGATATATAGATCAATGGAACATTACCTTTAAGATATAACAAAAGTTTGTATCAACTGGATATCTACATGGCAAAATTAATGAATGGTTTTTATTACACTTTATACACAAAATTTTGTTCAAAACTTAAAATGGCTCATGAATCCTAAATCTATAATTCTCCTAGAGTGATAGATGTAATAAAACAAATAAAACAGAAAGAGAAAGGACATGGGCAACTTGGACCCTTATACACAGGTATTGGGAATATGAATGCTACAATTGGGATGTTTCTTAAAAACAAACACATGATTCTGACATTCCACTTCTAAGAATATACCCAAGAGCAAATAAATAAATAAATAAATATCACACAAACGTTCCTAATGGCTTTATTTTAATTAGATTAAAACTATAAATAATCCAAATATCTAACAGCACATGAGTGGGTAAATTTGTGGTATATACATTCAAAGAAATACAAGTTAGCTGTACAAAGGAATGTTAATTCATTGTATGACACGACTTTAGCACAAAATCCCTACACTAGTTGAAGAAGCCAGGTCAAAAACAACAAACAAAAATTAAAAATTCAAACTGTATAATTCCACTTATGTAGCATTCTGGCAAATAAACTTATCTAGAGTGACAGAAAGTAATCAAACATATGGATGCAGGAGGAGTGGATTACCAAGTGGTATAATGGCAATTCTGGGAGAAAATGAAATGTTTGATTTTCTATCTTGATGATGACCCAGACTTGTATACATGTGCCCAAACTGACCAAAATGTACCCTTAAATATGTGAAGTTTTGAGAACCTAATTATACTTCACAGAAGTTCATAGAGTCAAAAAAAATAAAGAGATAAAGTTTCAGGGAGGGGACTGATAGTAAGAAAATAAATTTTTAGGATAGGCTGTCTAGAGGTGGTTTATTTGAGACCATTTCTCATATAACTGCTAGGCAATAACCCCTTTTCTAAAATTTATCACCTATTCGATGTTGAGATTTTTTTAAAAGGCATTGGATACATCCCTTTTGTTATCTCAGGAAAATTGCAAGCATTTTATCTTAAGTCTATTTAAAATTTAGCTCTTCTAGTAAAAAAGAAAAAATAATAAATCTGTAGCATTTTAGGAATGATGCAAATTTCTCTCTCTGGATTGATTTTATGTTTATCAATTTATGAAATAAGATTTTTAAAATTATAGTTGAATATGCCAAAGCCATTGAATTGTATACTTTAAATGAGGGAAGAGCAACATCTTTTTAAATATGTGCTTATAAAATAAGAAAGTATTCTGAGAAGGGAGAATAAGAAATTGTTTAAGTACCCCTTGAATGCCAATGACTGTTTAACATGGAATTCTGAACAATGAAGGTTTTTGAAGAAAGCAGCAGCTTGATCTAGGCTTACTTTGAGAAGGTTGATTTGGCAGTGGTGTGTTGGAGGAGATGAAGATCTTGTAAGACTGTTACTAAAATACACCAAATATCAAATTATAGAGGTTTAAACTAATTAGAAGTAACAGTAATCATAATTTTTATATACTGTGAGTGGAGGGTAATAAAAGCTTAAAATTCTGCTCTTGTTGGTGGAGGGGAGTTATGAGAAAGGAAGAGTCAAAGGAAACTTTCTTTTTTAGCATTTGGGAGACTAGAATTTCTATTATAAAAGTCAGGAAAGAATTCAGGGATATTATTAATAAGAGCAGTTCAGTATCAAGGATTCTAACATTCAGGGTCAGGCAGGACATCCAGAGTCCATGTGCCATGAAGAAAGCATGTTCAAAGCTTTCTAGATAGATTATAGGTATTAGCATTTGTCATTTTCATGATTGCTCATTATTTGAATTCCTCATCTATATTAGGAAATTGGGCACTATCTGTTTTAAATAAAAAATCCATGTAATTGTTCCTCCAGACTGTTGTCCCTAGACTTCAGAGATATGTCTTAAATTTCATAATCAGATACTTCCTCTAAAAATGGATAACTAAAGAGACTGACACAAAGAACCTGGTCTCATGAATGAAGAAACTCACAGTGTGTACTCGGGAGACAAGACCAGAGTCACCATGGAAACGCCACTGGTTTTGTTGTGAGAGTTGACTTTGTCTTACTTTGATTATTTAAAAACAGCTTTATTGGAATATAAGCCACTTAAAAATTCACCTATCTAAAGTATTTAATTTACTATTTTTTAATATTGCAAAGAGTTTACAATCATCACCATTCTCTAATTTTAGTATGTATTTATCACTCCAAAAGAAATCTTGTACCCGTCAGCAGTCGATTCCACCTGCTTCCAGGACATCATATATCTATTTTCTTTCTCATAGATTTGTCTACTGGATAGTCAGATAAATGGGATCATATAATATGTATCTTTTGTGAGAGGCTTTTTTAATTTAGCATAATATTTTTAAGGTTCACCCACGTTGTAGCATGCATCAGTGCTTCACCTTTTTTTCTGAATAATTGTGTGGATATACCACATTTTGTTTACCTATCATCATTTAGGTTCTCCCCAACATTTGGGTTGGTTCTACTTTGGTGTTATTTTGAATAATATTACTACAAATATTTGTGCCTGCATTTTGGACTGGACATGCTTTCATTTCTCTTGGCTATATATTTAGATCTAGAATTGTTAGGATATATGGTAAGTCTAAATTTAATATTTTGAAGAACTGTCAAATTATTTTCCAAAGTAACTGAACAATTGTACATTCTCACCAGCAATCTGTGAGCATTCAAATTTCTTCACATACTTGTTGACACTTGTTATTATGCATCATTTTTATTATAGACATCCTAGTGGACATAAAGAAGCTAAGAAGTTTATGTCTTCATGTCTTCAATATATACGCACACACACACACACACACACATATACACACACATACACACACACATAAAAATATATATTTCCCTTTGTTTTCCCACCAGTCTTTGTATGTGCCAATATTTTTCCATTAAATTGTTTTTATGATTAAAAGTAGCACAATGGTCAGCGCTTTGCAACCAAACACCAAAGATTTAATCAAGCGCTGCAGTATTAGTCCAAACAAAATGTACATGACATAAGTGAGGTAGAGTACACAAAAAATAAAGGATTAACAAGTAAGTGGGACCTGAGGGAATAAACAGTGATTTTAGAACAGGATTTTTAAAAAGTGTTAGTCATTTCGGCAATGGAGGAAAAAGAAGTAGGATAGTGGCTTCAAGCATCAACAAGCTTGTTTTCTCAACAGAAAAAAATATTATATAAGAAGATATTAAACCTCAATATATGTGAGTAGATAATTAAGAAAGAAATTCATTAAGGAGATGGGAGAGAGATAGAGATAAATTAGCATTAGAGCAGAGGTGGGATACTCTTCTTTAGAGATAAGGAAAGATAAGGAAAAATAGTATTAACTCTGAGGAGAAAAGTAAAGAGATTCTGAGGTGGTGACAGCACTGAAAGGGTTTTCATCAGGGAGCTGTGTCACTCCATTGAAATAGGGGTAAATCTATGCTAAGGTGAAGTGATGGGTTAGATCAGATGTTGAAGACAGTAGGGAGTAGCTGAGGTAGGAGGGAAAAAGTAAATCAAAGGGAGTTAATTTTAGAAAAAAATTCCAGCAAAAATGATATTCTAGTAGTAATAACTTCAAGAACATTTGCTATCTCTTAGCCCAATGCTTTGACTTTTCTTTCTCTCTTTTACCTTGCTTAATAAAAATGCATTATAAGGGAATAAGAGCTTCAACAAACTCTGAAATACGTGGAATGTCAAGCATATATGAATTATCACTCTGGCTTGTTCCTTTGAAGTTGTGTCTTAATGTTTTCCGTTATTGTTGCAGAGTAGCCATTGCAAAATGTAAATAGTGTGATGCAAACTAAAGTATACTCCTTTCTGGGGTTGAAATGTGGTTTTAAGAAATGTTCATTTAGTCTAAAATTTTAGAAGTCTTTAAAAAAAAAATCTGTCAATTAACTTTACTTGAACAACAAGCCTAAAAGTAATTTCTAAAAGTGATATAGAGTTCTCTATTCTTCTTTCAAAATAAATATCTGAAATATCTGTAATTGGTGTAATTTGATGAATGTTGTAGCCTTGTACTGATAAGTTTGCTATATCACAATATTAATGAAACAAAAATTTCTAGTCTACATATAAGTCAATTCATTGACTTTTTCTTTGCACAATCTATGTCTGTCTTCTCAACAATTAGCATTACAAAATTCACATAGAAAAGGCCTAAAATCAGGATGAAATTCTTAAGTGCTGCATTTTAATCACCAGTGATGTGTATACTAGTGAAAAAGAAAATGAAAGGCAACCCATTGTCATTCTCCTAGACAACAAAAGATAGAATTCCTATGTTTGCATTTCAGTACATCCTTTTTAATCTTTTTGTATTTGATTATGTTTTTGCCTTAGTATATAAGATTAAAATCATACTAAAAAATAAAAATGTCATAGATAAAGTACACAAGAGCTTTAACAGATACAGTCAAAATACTTTTCTAAGTGGAAAAGTGCTACATTTCACATTATTGTGAAGTCAGGGAGTTTACATCCTACTGAACTCTTCAGCTGAAGTTAGGCCTCCAAGGGATTTCAATCAGTTCAGTTACATGATAAAGAGAAAAAAGGAAAAGGCAAAGAAATGGGTGAAATTCCTACAGTTCAATTTGTTTCGCATTTCAAAGCTTCCATCTATTCTCTTGATTAAAGCCCTGGTTTCATCGGATTTGTCTAAAGCCAGAAACATGTCCAAATTCACAGCAAGCATTATATATCCAAAATTAAATCAAGAAGCTTGAGAAATCTCCTTTCAATTCAGAACAAACTAAAGCCTATTCAAATGTAGACATAATCTATAGAGGACCAATGCCATTTTAGTTGGCACAGGAAAAGGCGGAGCACACTTAGGGCTGGGAATTTGTGAACCTGGGGTTCTCATCCCAGCTTTTCAATGAAGTAGTCATTTGACCTTCATTAATCATTTTCCCTTCCTAGAGCTTAATGCCATTTTCTATAATGTAATAATTAAACACAATAAAATTGGATGCTCATTCTATTTCTAAATTTTTGTTCATCTACCATGAAATTGTTTTTACTGTGTACTTCCTTAGGATATTTGTATGAAATCTAACATTCACTGTGTATACTGATTATTAGGTACATATAATGATAGTATGTAATGTCTATTATCTCGTTATGATCATTACAGTATTATCCATATTCACATATGTAAAGAATAGTTCCTATTTTTTAGTACATTGATCAATTAGCATTTCAGAATCTAGTCATTTTACCAGATGATATAAAGGCTCCATAATAGATTTAATGATATTAATAAAAAATTATTATCTCTAATTGTATGTGAAATATTTTTTTCACAGTAATATTTGTATGATGGTACATCAGCTGAACTTAAAATTTTTCTCCTTCCCAGTATGTCGTTTTTCTAATAAACACTGCAAAAGCATTGAATTTTTATAATATAATTTTCCATTTGTCCATTTCAACATAACCAGTTAGTATCAATATAGATTATGCAACCTTCAAAGTAAAATGGCTTATATATAACTAAGATCTGTATTAGGAGAAAGCAAATACACAATAGATCATAAAGTGCATTAAGGATATCTAACAGCCTCCAAGTCAAATTTTTTTTTACCATAATAATAAAAAAGGCTTTTACTGATGACTTAAGTTCCACCAATAAATATTCAATCTGATGCATAATTTAAAATGTTTCCATTGAAAAATAAATATCACAGAGGAAATAATAATATGTAAATTTAACAGTTATGCCACGCTAATATAAATAACATTGCTACATTCTTTCTCAAATGCCAAGTTAGACAGATAAATTTTGCATCCCAAAGAAGTGATTTTTAAATTAGGAGTTCTAGAATGTGTCTCAGGAACTTCAACAAGAATGCCTATACTAGTATTCTCTTTAAGACTTGGTGTGTAAACCACTGGACTAGGAGATGGAGACAAAATTTGAGATTTGTGTATTACTAATGGAAGACAAAATATCCATATGAATGAATAAGAATAAAAGAACAAGGAGAAAGTTCTTAGCAAACAATGAAGCAATGTAATAAAAATTATAAATGTCAATACCACAGGGAGTTGGAGAAAGGGCATTGAAATGAATGTTGGAAAGGAAATACCTATTTCGCAAATTTGCTTTACATTTGTACATGACAAAATCAAATATTGTTCAGTGTAACTCTCTAGCTGATTGTTATCTCTAGCTCACTAAAGTAACAGAATGATGATTCTTGTTTGTGTTATAAAGTTGTATAATGTGAAAATTACAAAAACTTCACAAACACAAACTGGCCTTTTAAAGTTAAAGATGAGCAATAATTCAATGTACTTTCAAATTGCCCAAAATCTAACCCAGCTTCCACATATGACAAGTTTCTGTATTTCACTGACTCCTACAGAAATGCACAATTACCTATGTAGATGACTAAATCATTAACTCAGTCTCATTACAGAATTGTGTACTGTGTCTTTATCAATGTGTAAGAATAGCAATACATTAAAAGTTGTGTCTCAATATTTTTATTGTTTTATTCAAGGGCATTTACTTACCATTTAATATTGGTTACATATAAGGAAAGCTTTAATCTCAAGAAAAAAAGATGAGTAAGGATTTGTTTTGATTTTTTGTCCCCAAAAAGTTATCAGTTCAGTGGACAAATGTAAGTAATCACTGTGCGGTGTAAGACTTATATTTCATTTCATATTCCAAATTTCTCAGCCAAATGATTGGAACCCTTATATAATAAATCAATGATAACATGGAAAATATTAAAAGGCATAAGTTATTCTAACAAATTTTATTTTTAAGTGAAAATTTAAAGCACATGATTACAGGTTGTGTTTTTCTTTCATAGAAGAAAGGATTTGAATGTGTAAGTATGAAAAGAGGAGTTCTATCTTATGTAGGAGGCCTGCAAATCCTAGGTTTTTTGCTTTTATCCTTGAACTTCTCAACTATTATTTAAAAAATTAAGAAATGTACATCCTATATTCAGTACTATGTCTAATAAGTTGCATAATAAGGCAACATAATCTTCTGGCTCTGTGGTTTTCATTCTGGATGATTCTTCCCCACAGGCAATATTTGGCAATATCTAGGGACACTTGATTGTCACACTGGGAGGAATATTACAGGCATTTGTGAGCACAGACAAGGAACGCAGCTAAACATCCTGCAATGTATAAGATATCTCCCAGCAACAAAGCATTATCTGCCATAACATGTCAATAGTGCTGTTGAAAAACCTTGCTCTAGTTGAATATTTGGTGCTTATCAATGAAATAATTATATTACTTAGAAATGCTCTTTAAATCAAAATGGTTAAGAACTAAGCAAAGTGTTTTTTCCTGTGGTAAGAAATATTATATTTAGGGTAATCAAAAATCCAGAAGAGAAAATTCCTTGTGAAGTCATTTCCTATGAGCAGTGAGTGGCCTGAAAAAGAGAAAACTCAAATTTAGTTAACAGATGGTTATCCACGAGTAAGTTAGGAAGAAGGTACTGGTCAAACCATGTGCGGGATGTGATTGAAAGTGAGAGGTTAGAACACTGTCTCTCCCTGGTAAATTCCCAAAAAGGAGTGAAGGGAAATTCTTCCAGAAGGCACTTTTTTGAGCAGTGCACTTGGTTGCTCACTTTACCTGGAAGAAAAAAATAGTCAGACATAATAGCCTAGAATGATTTGTGAGCTATGGCCAATGGTTTGCCTGCCTGGTGAGACATTTGAAAAACCTGGCTGAAAATTTTGTGATAAGGAGTCTGGAGAAGAGGTATGTAGATAGACCTCCCTGCTGGGCAAGAAATATGAGATATTTGTATATTAAAATACTTATTAGAAGGTAATCTCAGGAGTACAGTTTTTTTTTTTAGCTTTATTCAGGTATAATTGATAAATAAAATTGTAAGATATTTAGAGATACACCATGATGATTTGATATATGCATATACTGGGAAAAGATTTCTCCCATCTAGTTAATTAGCATATTTATGACATATTGCTCTCTCTGGTGAGAATATTTAAGTTACTCTCTTAGCAAATTTTAACCACACAAAATAATGTTATCAACTATAGGTATCTTATTATGCATTCTCACCTTATAGCTAAATTTTGTACCCCTTTACCAACTTCTCCCTCTTTCCCTGACACACAGCCTCTGGCAAACACATTTCTACTCTGTTTGATATTCTTTTTTGATTCCACATATAAGTGACAACATGTAGTTTAAGTCTTTCTCTGTTAAACGTAATTTTAATTAGCATAATGATCCCAAGATCCATCTATATTGTTGCAGACAGCAGGATTTCCTTTCTCATAGCTGAATAAAATTCCACTGTATATATGTGTCATGCTCTCTTTATCAAATCATATATCTGGGGACATTTAGGTTAATTCCTTATCTTGGCTATTATAAATAATGCTGCAATGAACATGGGGGTGCATATACTTTTTTCAAGTTATGATTTTCACTTTCTTTGGATAAATATCTAGATGTAGAGTTATTATATCAAATGGTAATTCTGTTTTTAATTTTTTGAGGAACCTCCATACTGTTTTCATAGTGGCTATACCAATTTACATTTCCACCAATAGTCCACTACAGTTTCCTTTTCTCAACATTCTCACTAATACATTTATCTCCTCTTCACCTTTATGCTTCCAGTTTTGTTCTTTTTTTTTTTTGCTGAAAGATTGCTTTGGCAATTCTGAGTCCTTTGTTATTCCATACATTTCAAGATGGTTTGTTCTATTTCTGTGAAAAATGCTATTGGAATGTTGACAGGGATTGCATTGAATCTGTATATGGTTTTGGAAGGCATAGATATTTTAACAATACTAATTCTTCCAAGCCATAATCATGAAATAACTTTCAATTTATTTGTATCTTCTTCAATTTCACCATTTACAGTTAGTTTTTAATATAAGATGAACAGCTCTTTTACCTCCTCAAATTTATTACTAAATATTTTAATCTTTTTGATGCAATTGTAAGTGGGATTATTTTCTTAATTCCTATTTCTGACCATTGTTAGTGTATAGATATGCAACTAATATTTGTATTTTGATTTTGAGCCTTAGTACTTTCCTGAATTTATTATTTCTAACTGGCTTTTTTTTTTTTTGTAGGAGTGAAGAATTTTAATAATTAAAAGGATAGGATTACCTGTTCCTCGAATACCAGTAAGCTTCTTTCCCCAATTGTGCTGTCCTTTCTCAATGGATTCATGAACTAAGTGGCTCAGCCCTGTTTATAATAATAGAGGGTTATCTTCTTAGTGAGGATTAGTGAGTTAACTACTCACTAAGCCTGACCTGGCCACAGTCACTATTGAATGTCCAATCTGCCAACTTAAGAGACCAACACCGAGTTTCCTATATGGCACTATATTTAATAGTAGGCTGGCAACCCCATAGCAGGATGCTTACATTAGATCATCTTCATCATGGAAAGGGTAGTGTATTATTTATTAGTATAATAAACATTTGCTCTGTATTTGACTATTCCTTCTTTGCATGCAATTATTCTGTAAAAACTACCATCTATGGATTTGCAGAAAGCCTTATCAACCATCATATTATCCACACACCACTGCATCTGATCAAGGAACTCACTTCATACTAAAAAGTTTCTTGGGCCATGGAATTCCCCATTCTTACCATGTTATCCATCACTGTAAAGCATTTGACTTAATGGAATGATAGAATGGTCTTTGAAGACTAAATATATTTTGTATAAGCCTCATTTTTAGTTCATGTTTTCTACTGCTTCTTCCCATTCCCTCGCATACTCTTTCTCATTACTTTTAACTTTTACAGACTTGTTTCTAACTGAATGGTAGAAAATAGATAAATCAATAAATAAACAAATGCAGCACAGTAAAACTGGACTCATTCTAGACGAGTTTTATGGAATGGCAAAGACTGAGAATGTAAGATGTAGCAATTACTCCCAGGTTTCCAAGTAAGAGAGTCTATCATCCTACAAATATTGCCAATGAGGTACCTCAAAAACTAGCCTTGTTTTCATCAGCTTAATATTTATTTCAAAAGCCTAAAATGGCTGTTGTCAACAAAATGGCCTAAGATTGTAACAGGGAAGTCCCCAGGATAAGGGTGTGTTCCAGATTCCCTGCCCCACCCAAGGGAGGGTGGAGCTGAGCATGAGATAAAAGCTGAGGAAGAAGAGAGAGAGAACACAATACACAGAACACATAGAAGAAAGAAGGAAGCAGGATGGAGAGCCAGAGGAGGCACATGCAACAGAGAGACTTGCAAAGAAGCTGCACTAGCCTGGACTGATTGAAACAGATGTGGATAAAAGACCTGTGGGGAGATTTACTATGATAATGTTCATCTGGATTTTGATTATGCTCTTTAACTCCCAGAACTGTCTGACTGTTTCTGACTCTTTTGTATGGGTCCCTGCCGAAAAGTGTTTTAGTTCCTCCCAGAATTGTCTGGCTGTTTCTGACCCTTGTGTGTGGGTCCCTGCCAAAATCTGTTCTAGACTTGTGGCAGGCTTTTGAGACTTGCTTTGGGCCAATCCCGTTTGGGTGGACTTTCACCCACGAGGAGTTGGATAACAGTGGGTGCTTGACTTAGATACTATATTCTTTGTCTTCTCTGTCTTTTTTAATTGTATTAAAGTTTCTTTCCACAAAAGATCCAATATGTTTTGTATTGATGTGGTGGATGGCAGAACCTATTTAGAACAGGGCAGGTCTGGGGGTCCTGGGGTGTCCCTCTCCTACCCTGTAACAAGATCACTTAAAAAAGTAGTCTAAGGGCCTCCCTGGTGGCACAACAGGTTAAACACAGCACTATGAAGCTCTCCAGAGCCACTGCAGCACGAGTTCAACGCCTGGCCAGAGAGATTCCCACATGGAACAGCAGACCTCTGCTTCCTCGTCCACTACTCCCCTCAGCAGTGTATTTCAGTAGATCTGCCTGTTCTGGTCCCCGCTCTGTCTCTGGTGACTCCTCTCCCCATCCCACACCTCTGGGCTATATCCCAGCTTTTATGCATAAATAAATCTTAAAAAAAAAAAGTTGTCTAAGGGAAGATGATTCCCTAACAGAGGCTAAGTTGCTTCAGCAAAGGCATTTTGGGCTTCAAGGGAGGGAGTTATTTTGAGAAATAACTTGGATAACTTAAGCATTTTTCTCTTTCATGAGGAGGAAGATCTTCCCGCATGCCTCGTGCCAAGTAAGAGGGGTTTTAAGGCATTGTTCTAAGATTGATACGTATCCCATGGAGCTTGATAAGGCAAAGGGTCTGTTCTTTCACTCACTGTTGGAGAGGAATGAAAGCGAAAGTCTCTCACTGCATCACCTGCTTGGCAGTGGAGATCAGAGAAGTGACCACTGTCAGATCAAGCCACTGCCCTGATGCAGGCTCCCCAGAGGCATATATTTCCTATGGTTTGAGTGGGAGCCATTTGTGAGGGAGTCAGAAGAGAAGCCACTAGAAGACCCAGTAAATTGATGATGGGTAACAAAACTGCCAGCTGGAAGAACCATAAGGTATAAAGATGGTTTTACTTGCTAGTACACTCATATTCTGATGTTAGGGAAGTCTGGCAGGTATTCAAAACCTGGCTGTTTTTATCATGTTGTGCTTTCATAAGTTTCTCAAAGACCTCCTACTGAGAACAACTAACTGCAACTACCAAAATAAGGGTAAAATCATATCAGCCAGATGCTTACCTGCCTCCCTCAGCTCTTGCACCCTGCAGAACTCTGCAAGCCTCCTTCCATTCAGCATTCAGTTCTCACAGCAGCTATATGAAGCCTGGTTGGATGGGGTCCATTTTTAAGAAACATCAGAAACACCTCTTCAACATCAGCCCTTTTTATATCTTAAAGTCCATTTTAGAGCTATTTCCACTGAAATTCCACACTATTGTCCTAGTAACTCACCTAAGAATATGAGAGAATATACCACCTATTGCTTTGCTTTTAGTCTTTGGACCTCAGCCGAAGCTGAAAGAATTCCATTTTAAAATTGTGTTAATAAACAAGCAAATTGGGATATTTAAAGTGCCAATGTAGAAGCAAATTAACACCATAGAGACACTATGGAAAAAAATTAACAAGCTTGGAACTGAAAGAAGTACTCCAACAAATAAAAGGAAGAAGGAGAGAAGAGAGAGAAGAGGAAGCAAAAAAGAAAGATAAAAGAAGTTTGGGGCCTCCCTGATGGCACAAGGGATTAAGTCTCAGCACTATGAAGCTATCTGCAGCCAAGGTAGCACCAGTTGTATCCCCAGCTAGGGAGATTCCTACATGGAGCGTCAGACATTTCCTGTCTCACCCACTGCTCCCCTCAGCAGTGTATTTCAGTCAATCTGCCTGCTCTGCTCCCCACTCTGCCTCTGGTGAATATTCTCACCCCACCACACCTCTGGCCTACACATCAGCCATTGTATGCATAAATAAATAAATCTTCAAAAATTAAAAAAAAAAGTTTGGAAGGAAGGGAAAAACAGAGACTGATGAGCTTGAGCATTTTCTATTCATTTAACATGTATATCGTAACAGTTGTGAGAAAACAGTGATATTGTTACAGGATAACTGGCTGGCTTAAACTAACTGTTATTGAGCCCCCAGGCCTATTCAGTCAATCATCAGTGAGAAACTGACCTTTAGGCAATGGCTCCAGGGTCAGCATAGGCGCACCCAGTATCACTTGGCAAAAGACTGACCTTGAAGGGACTGAGGTCTCTCTATCCTTCTAAAACTCAAGCTCCTGGGTGTAGACCCAAGATGCTAAGAAGACAAATAATTTATAAAGAAGCACAGTTCTTCTGTGGATGCCTAGTATAGCTCTGCCCAAAACACAATCCCATTAGTGGTCCCTAGTAATTAGTCCCTTACAACCAGGACACCCTTGGCCCTTGGTTTCAGGTGAGGACATGGCCCAAGTTACTTCCCACTCCAGTCCTATTGTGTGGTCCACATAAAGGTTCCTCTCTTGAAATCTATTGGCGCTTTCAAAAATTATGGGGTATTAATTGGTAATACCAAGACAAAGATCCTTCACGATTTAACAATATTGTAAAGAAACATAAGTAAAGTTTTAAGAAATCATTATAACAGGAAAAAACTCAAGGAAATAGAAATTCCAATTACAGTACATATTTGATTCAACAGTGAATAGTATTTACAGACTCATAGCAATATAAACATTGCCTGTTGATTTAACTAAAAATTATAGTATAATTAGAAGAGAAAGGTGGAAGGAGTAGGAGTGTGATATAAAAATGGAGAATCTTCAGCTATTATATAACAGTGACAGTTGATAGAAAAATGCATCACTGAAATAGCCCAATACTTAGAAGATTGAATCTAAATGATGACATACAATATTAGAAAACAGATCATTCAACGTAGAAAGATGCTGAAAAATATAATTCCTTAAGCAATTGATATACTCATGCAACACTTTGAAGAAAATAATTTTAATAATTAGAAATCTAAAGCCAAATTCACATGAGAAGAAAAGATTCACTTAGTTTTAAACATGGAGTTTGCATTTACGGTATGACTTAACCCTCAAATCATCAATTGCTGATTTACTGTTAAGACTGAGTGGCATCAGAGTGAAGTTAAAAATTCTAGTGTCTTAGAAAAGAGACAATATCTCAATCAGAGAAGTAAATGATATATTCAAGGAACAGTTTCACATTATGTACCAGAAATGGGTAACACAGATTGGAACAAAACAAAACATGCCATTAAATTATAGAGTGATTGAATTCACTTCCAAATGTAACTTTCTGTAATCCTTATCTATTTTCCTGGAATTTCAATAATTCCCTTCTTCCTTTCACTATAAAAAAGACATTCATAAAATAAACAATAACCTCCAATCTCAAGGAGAAAGAATTTGCAGGAATAATTTAAATAGGCAGAAGCAAATGCCCAAAAGCATATAGATACTATGTCTGTCATTATTAAAATGTGAGTGTGAGAGCTATTGCTTCCTTCCTATTAAAGTAACCATACATTACAGTTAAAGTTAAGTAGAGTAAGTTCTGTTTAATGATTACATCTATTTGTCTAGTGTCTGGGGCAAGAGATTAAAATGATACATTATAAATTTTCCTTAAGATTAAAAGCAAAATGGCACTTTCTTTCTTGGAATTGAATATTAGCTTTTAACTAAACAATAAGTGAATACTTTTTAATGGTTTATATTTCTTTTCATGAGCTCATAAAACACTAAAACTTTCTAGAGCAATGAATTCAAAACAGATGCAATGACCATCTCAAGTCCTTGAGAAGGTTTCATAATGAGGAGAAATTCATATTCCTTATGCTTTCATTGATCAGGAAAATTGTTTCATAGTAAATGATCTCACAAGAATTTCACGATGATAGGCCTCCCTGGTGGCGCAGCGGTTGAGTGCTGCGCTGTGGAGCTGTCGGCAGCAGCGATGCGAGTTCGACGCCCAGCATCAAACATGGTGCGGCAGACCTCTCCTGCCTCGCCTGCTGCTCCCCTCAGCAGTATATTTCTGATCTGCCTGTTCTGCTCCCCACTGTGTCTCTGGTAAACCCTCTCGCCACCCCACGCCTCTGGCCTGTACACCAGCTGTATGTATAAATAAATAAATCTTTAAAAAAAAAAGAATTTCATGATGATGAACATGTGCTTCACCTTTTAAGATCTTATAGGCCTTTCTATGTAGAAAATTAAAGAGAGAAAAATTACAGGGAAAAAAAAAACAGTAGAGAAGGTCCATTTTCTGATTACACTGGTCAACAGTAAGATCATAACTGAATTTAAAAGGCCCTAATCTGTAGTATCTTGGTGTGCTGAACTTGAATATAGCCCTGAAAATTTTTTATTAGCTCTCGTTTTGAAGATATTTCATATAATTCATTTTATATGTTTCATTGTGTAAATTTATCCAGTAGGACTGCAACAACATCCTAAATCAGCCTAGAATGATGTAATATTGCATCACATTGCATAATACCATCATGCACACATCATCCAGAGTAGACTGCATCATTTTCTGATGCAATGCAATACTACTGCCAGGCAGCTGCTAAAGTAAGCTGACATTGGAAGTGCACTATAGAAAGCACTGTTGGAAAGGTTGCGCATTGAAAATATTTCAGACTTTGTGTAAGACAGTTTAAGCTACTGTTCCATAGAACTGTTATTATTTTATCCATTTAGGCACAATATAGAACAGTAATGCCTCGAAAGAGCATTAATAGCATGGACAATTTCTGCTCTATTTGTGGGGAAGTGAAATTTGCCAACCAGAAAAAATGTATCACTTCTCAAGTGAAGAAGGCTTACATCTTTACTTCGGATGCAAGGTTGGTGACCAAGACAATCTTCGGGCCCGCATATATGCTGTGCTTCATGTACAACACAGCTTTCACAGTGGTTCAATGGCAAAAGACAACCAATGTCATTTGCAGTCCCCATGGTGTGGAGAGAGCCAAGCAACCACATAAAAGACTGTTACTTCCGCTTGGTTCCTCCTCTTTCTGGCACAATAATGAAGCAAAAGAAATCGAGAATAGTCTACCCAAACATTCCATCTGCATTGAGACCAGTTCCACACGGTGAGGGACTTCCTATTCCAGAACCTCCACAGAATATTCTCTTGATTCATCTGATGAGGACAAGGGAGATGCCTGTTCCATAAGCATGCAGTGATTTAGAGTTTCACAGTGGTGCATTATCAACACCTCACAGACTAACTAACACAGGAAGAACTAAATGACCTGGTTCATGATTTGGACTTATCCAAGAACAAGGCAGAATTGCTAGGATCAAGACTCACTCCAACAATGGAATCTTCTAGAAGAAGATGTCACAATTCCTTTCTATCGAAAGTGCCACCAGGAGTTGGAGTCTTTCTTCAGAAAGGAAAGTACTCTGGTATTCTGTTCCAATATTGAGGGTCTCATGAATGCCTTAGAAATAACTCATGACCCACAAGAATGGAGACTATTCCTAGACTCTTTGAAACTGAGTTTTAAGGCTGTGCTTTTGCACAATGGAAACGGTCTTCCATCTATTCTATTCCTGAACAGCTGTACAAGAGACAAGCGAAGAAATCTAAGACACAGTCTATGACTTGATTTTTTACAGGTATTAACCATAGGCCTATTACTATTGGCATGCATTTCGTGTTGTAAACATCCATTTATTGCAGATTACCAAAAAATCTAGAGCCAAAATTAGAATTTGACTGTCATATTCGTATTGAGCACATAAAAATTGATAGGAAATGACTGATTTTATTTCAGTAACATGACTTTTGTAAAAATTTGTTGACCAGTGTTACAGAAAGTGAAAAAAAATGTGTAAAATGTCTACCTTCTGCAAAAACATAAAGAAAAACATATTTTTTTTGTTTATAATTAGTTATTTCCTTAGTATAAATCCTGTAGATTGAAACTAGATTTTAAAAAAGATACTTTCATGACTTATAATCTTTAGCAATGTTATGCTGAATTATACTCTGTCATGTGGTTTTACAAATGCTTTCATTACTGGACTATCATTCCTTACTTTTTGCAAGTTGATTACAAAAAAAAATAATGTTGTACATTTGTCTCATAATTTTTTAGATGATTATTATTTGACCATTGTTTATATATTTTTTCATTTCTCTTTTGGCTTACAGATATCATCAATTTCATTTATTTACAATATAATTTTTTATACATTGATGATGATACTTTGCCATATGTTACAAATATATTTTTTTCACGGTGAAAATATGAAATTATCCTGATTTATTTTTAGGTGATCAAATTACAGTGATGATAATCTTGTCACCTGCATATATTTACTAGAAACACCACATAATATTATAATGTTATTCAGTTTATTTTTTAGTTCAGTGTTCATTGTCACAAATATATCAAGGAATCCCTAAAAATTCTATTAAAGGGCGGAAACTAGACAATGTATCATTCTTCTTAGACAATTCGCTGGTTTCTTTGAGAATGCATTCTGATTAAATTGGTGAAACTATTTGGGTCCAATTCATCTGCTTTGGGATATGATAATTTTTCTCAGTATACTAAAAGCATATTAAAAATAATTTTATTTTTTATAACTTTTTTGAATTATCCTAAATATGATATTTAATAATTCACAAGTTAGCAGTCTTACTGTTCATGAATTATGTTACTTAGTTAATTGAAATTCTTTAGAGGAATATTAATCTTTTTTTCCATGCTTGTTGTCTCAGATTAGAAACTTTATATATCTACATGCCCCACAGCAATATTCTGGACTTTGGGGAATGAATAACCTAACTCCACAAAATTAGAATATTAAAAAACAAGGGTTTCAATCATTAGAACAAATAAAACTTAGTTGCTTAAATATTCATATTGATTTGCTTATTTCTTTTATTTATATGAGTATCTCTTGGTTAAAGCTATATTGTATTAATAAAGATATTTACATCTGGAAAGGGAATGCTAGCAGTCAATAATGAAACATATCAAGATTAACATATGTTCTCATGTTACACAGATAAGGAACTGTATTTTTGAAAGTTAAACCCAAGTATCATAACGCCCTTCTGAATTTCAGGTACAATATGCTTATGCTTCATGTTCCCACTCAAAGCATTATTGAAAAGTGCATTATCCACTATTATTGCTCCATCTATCATTTCATATAGACATTCAGTTGGGAAAAGTGTTTCTGTTTTTGCGGAAAGGGGAGATCAGTGATTCACAGTATTATCTCAGAATTGTTGCAATCAATTCTGATGTATAGCCAGTTCTTCAAAATAGATAAATTAAGTATATATTTCCTGTTATTCAGTAATGATTAGTTTATGTTATCTTCACTTCGTCTTGTTAGGGTGGAAAATGGATTTAAAAGTAACACCAGTATTTTGACCCCGTAAAATGACATAGCTGTAAATGCTAGTGTAAATTTAGGAACTGGATGATACAAATCTGACAACCATTTGTCCTGTTGTAAAGAAAAAGAAAAAGAAAAAGCAAGGTGCTGTTTTTCTATTGTAGGTCAGTTATTTGAACAGATGATTTCAGGAAACCAAGCAATAAATGCTCAGGACTGCAGGCAACTCCCATCACTTTATCGTACCCTATGGATTACCATAAATACAATGCTAAAAGCAGGATGTTATCAGATCAAAAAACAAATAGAAATGTGAGGTAAAGTAAAATTCACCCCAAACTAATATCACTGATTTAAAAGTAAAAACATTTTTTCTTCTCCTTTCCCTCTTTCCCTTTCTACCATCCTCTCTTC
This sequence comes from Scalopus aquaticus, assembly GCA_004024925.1. Classification (NCBI taxonomy): domain Eukaryota; kingdom Metazoa; phylum Chordata; class Mammalia; order Eulipotyphla; family Talpidae; genus Scalopus; species Scalopus aquaticus. The sequence continues at coordinate 18,392 of PVIJ01006221.1, read as the reverse complement.
CTTCCTTTCTTCCTCCTCTCCTTCCTTTCTTCTTTGCAGTATTACCAGATAATTTATCTTTTTATTTTATGCCCATAGGTATTGAAGGAGGATTCAGAGAAGGGGAGATGGATAAAAAGAATAGCAAAAAAGGCAAAGACATAAGTCGTTAATCACCAAAATGCAGTGAGTTCTTTAGTTCAAGAAAATATTAGTTTAGTGAATAGTACACTTTCCTGGAGACTTAAAAATCCTAAATTCCCAGTAAAAGAGCACAGACCAAGTTACCTATGTAAAAGTCTTCTTATATTTTTCCTTTATAAATGTAAACATATTTTATGGTGACTAAGAAATCAAGACTAAAACAAAGATATCCTTGCCTGAGATAACTACTTTTGCCTTTATTCTTGATGCCTTTATTATTCTTAATGCCTTTATTGGTTAGCACTTGCTATAAACATAGAATATCTGCAATTTGTTATTCAAAACTTTTGTAATTCGTAGGACAAGATTTATCCATTATATTGTTTTTCACAATCGATACTTGAGATATTATAATATTCTTCCTTGTCAATGTAAGAATTTTTATTTCTACTATATTTAATTTAAATTGTTAGAATAATGCTTTATTGGACATCTGCAAGCATACAACATCTCACATAGTTTGAATTATATTCTGAGAAATAGAATTACTAGATCAAAAAGAAGTATGTTATGGTGTTTGATGACTACTGACAAATGGCTTCCTAAAAAATATTATGTTGATTTTAAAAATTAATAGCAGTTATTGGCATTCATTACATGCTAGCATTGATATAGTTTATTTTCTGCTTGCCTTTTTTTCGATAACATTGGTCACTGGTGAGATCATAACTGACTTAAAAAGGCCCTAATCTGTAGTATCTTGGTGTGCTGAACATGAATATAACCCTGAAATTTTTTTATTAGCTCTCGTTTTGAAGATATTTCATATAATTCATTTTTTATGTTTCACTGTGTAAATTTGTCCAGTAGGACTGCAACAACATCCTAAATCAGCCTAGAATGATGTAATATTGCATCACATTGCATAATACCATCACGCACACATCATCCAGAGTTGATTGCATCATTTTCTGATGCAATGCAATACTATTGCCAGGAGGCTGTTGAAGCAAGCTGATATCAGAAGTGCACTCTAGAAAGCCCTGTCAGAAAGGTTGAGCATTAAAAATATTTCAGACTTTATGCAAGACAGTTTAAGCTACTGTTCCATAGAACTGTTATTATTTTATCCATTTAGGCACAATATGGAACAGTAATGCCTCGAAAGAGCATTAATAGCATGGACAATTTCTGCTCTATTTGTGGGGAAGTGACATTTGCCAACCAGAAGAAAAGTATCACTTCTCAAGTGAAGAAGGCTTATTATCTTTACTTTGGATGCAAGGTTGGAGACCAAGACAAGCCTTGGGCCCCACATATATGCTGTGCTACATGTGCAACACAGCTTTCACAGTGGTTCAATGGCAAAAGACCATCAATGCCATTTGCAGTCCCCGTGTTGTGGAGAGAGCCAAGCAATCACATAAAAGACTGTTACTTTTGCTTGGTTCCTCCTCTTTCTGGCGCAATAACGAAGCAAAAGAAGTCAAGAATAGTCTACCCAAACATATCATCTGCATTGAGATGACTGGTTCAACAACTTGCTGCAGGGTGATGGGAACGCTTTTCGCCTAATATCTACAAACTTTCTTGGGAATATTAGGGCAGAAAACTACAATGAACTAGTAGAAGACATGCTGATGCAGTACCAGAAACTTGGCTGCAATGTGTCTCTAAAGATCCATTTCCTTCATTCCCATCTGGATTTCTTCCCTGAAAACTGGTATGGTTAGTGATGAACATGGTGAACATTTTCATCAAGATATTGCATCAAAGAAAAAAAATACCAGGGAAAATGGTCCACTACAATGCTGGCTGACTACTGCTGGACATTCCCCAGAGATGCTCCTGAACAGCTATACAAGAGACAAGCGAAGAAATCTAAGAAGTAGCCTATGACTTAATTTTTTACAGGTATTAAACTTAGGCCTATTACTATTGGCATGCATTTTGTGATGTAAACATCAATTTATTGCAGATTACAAAAAAACTAGAGCCAAAATTAGAATTTGACTGTCATATTTGTGTTGAGCACATAAAAATTGATAGCAAATGACTAATTTTATTTCAGTAACATGACTTTTGTAAATATTTGTTGACAAGTGTAATTAATATTATCCTATAGCATTGTCTACTTCATCTAGATTTTTAAAATTGTAATATAATTTGAACTTGATTTTTTTCACCTTAAGTCTGTTTATAGATGTTACTTCCCCCCTCCATTCTTTTCCCAGTCTATTTTGTTGTTAATTTTCTAGTTCTTTTTCAAAAGAAAACAGTTAATTAACTTTCAGCCTCCCTTTTCTCTAACTGGTAAGCACTTTTTGACAGGGATGTGTATTCATTTACTCCTCCTATTTCTTTTGCAGTTATAATCTAGTTAGAAACTTGAATGTCCACCAGACTGTTACTTGCTCTAGGGGAGGAACAGTGTCTTCAGTTTTATGACCTTTGTATATTGCATATAGTTAGCACACACTGCCTGGTGCTTATTGTACTTATTCAATACATGTTGAATAGTTAGTTTTCTTGTACACTGTCATCTACAGTAATATTCAGGAATTATGGGAATAATGAGTAACAAATATAAATTGTTGATATATTTTACATGTCTTAATATATATTTTTTTACTTTATAAAGATGAATTTCCTATTCACTTCCCTTTCTTCTTTCAGGTAGAAGATAGAGTGCTATTGATTATATCTAATAATAATATTTAGCTAACATTTTCTACAAAATTATATGCTCCAAACACTGTGCTGAGCATTATAAATATATTGTCTCATCTTAGTCTTATCATAGTCCTATGAAAAGTATATTAAAATCTATGTACTCATAAGGTAAATGATATTTAAAAGAGAGACACTGAGACTAACACCTATAAGTATTACATGACTAAATTGGAAAATAGTGCAGCCTATTTATTTCCAAAGGCTGTAGACATAACTTCTATTTAAAATTGGTCCCATTATTAAGTATTTCCCATGGTGAGAAAGTATATCTCATGGTGGGGGGGAATATATCTTTTCCTCTATTCTTTTTACTATGAGATCCAGTGTTTATACTCTAGATTATGTCATCACCTGTTAAAGGGTATCTCCTAGTATGTAAAATGATCACAATATTCCCATTATTGTTATGCATCAATGCATCACCTACAAAATTGGGTGAAACCAATATTTCTACATTGGCAAATAAGGTCTTTTATTATCAGATCTAGTATACACGTTGTATTATTTATATCCAGTATGTATCTCTAGACTTATTTTTTGTCCACCCTACACTTTTATTCAGCCCTAAATTATCCACAATATGTGGTATTCTCAATTTAGCTCTGTAATGCATATGTTATTAGTATTCTTCATAGATACGAAAACTGAAGTGCCAGCAGGCTAAACACATGACTCAAACTCCCTTACTATTTAGTAGTAGAATAATTAACTGAAGAAAACTGATTCCCAATCCTATGCTACAAATCAGGATATCACAATACAAACAATATATAACTTAGGCTAAGTTTTGACTTTTCCTTTTCCTTTAGATTTTATCCCATCAATGAAAATGCCAGGCTAAATATCCACATGTTTATCGATAAGGAGCACAAAATAATTTATCAGATCACCATACCTCAATTTAAGAAAAAAACTTTCCAAATTGTGACAAGAATATTTATAGCAAATTTCATTGAATACCCATGTATCTATCTGCATTTATAAGTAATGAAAACAATGTTACATTAAAGCAAAGACAATATATCTCTATGTCAACTAACTTTCTATTATCCAAAAATTAATTTACAAATAAAAAAAAATTAGCCCAGATTATAACAGCCAAGAATAAAATATTAAGACGGTAATTAATTGCACTTACAATGAAGAACATCATGTCTTTGGAAGCTATCAATGCAATTTCTTGATATGGTTTGCATATTTTTTAGTTTATTCTGAACAGACACTGAAAACACACTAAATATTTTTTTCAACCACAATTCATGTTAATTACCCAGCTTCCTTGAGCACCTACTAAAAAACCATCTATTTAATCTCTGGTATAAAATTTGATATATTTTTTTTCCCCACAAAAGATTAAACCAGCTCAACAAAATATGTTTTAAACCTAATCTGAAGTCTTTGTGACTGCTCAGCCAAGAGATGCAGTGATAACAAAATCAGTTATAAGTACAGTGATTTTGTGTGATGGATTAAAATAGTTGATGCATTCTCTTTGGATGTAAAAACATAATGAGAAAAATATCCAAGATATTACATTATAAATGGATATAATCCAAGTTATCACATATAAGGGAAATTTACTAATTTTTACTCTTCCAGTAACTAAATGAAAGCAGCAAAGGTGATTATACCATAGAAATGATATGATTCATGGGTTGACAGGAATAAAGAATGTGACTCATCAGTGAAGACATATTTTAAGGAAGAGAAAAGGATAGATTGAATTAAGGGGTTATAATTTAATGAATGTCATTTCTGGAATTACAATTACAGAGAACTGCATCATAAAAAGAAAAGAATATTTAAAAAAATGGTTGCTAATAAAGTCAGAGGGTCAAAGCTTAAAAAATATTTTTGAAAGTGGGTGGATGGGGCAGAGAGAGAGAGAGAGCGCGAGCGAGAGAGAATTTCCCTGTAATTTGTAGAGTACGGCAAACCTTCAGCTCTATTCACTTTAGTATAATTTACTTAAACTTTATTTGCAATGATATTGTTTAGGAGGTTGTTGAAAAGGGAGTTCACCACATATATAAAAAGAGAATATGGAACCAGTAGTTAACAACTAAAAACTATTTAAATTATTTTTTAAAAGAAAAGAGTCCTCTTATAATTTAGAAAAGTCTTAGCATTTGTCACAATATCAGGTATTTTATAATTTATGTAAAATTTTCCTATATTCTTCTTCTATGAAAAATCTGACATTATTAATCTTTTGCTGAATAAAATATTGTCAGACTAGTAACTAAAACTACACCAGCTAATTTACTATGTAAATTTGTTATGATTTTGTTGACTGTTCTAAAATTAATGCTATTTTCTGCCTTTTCTTTTATGATAAAGCTCCCCTTTAGTTTTGTAAAACTTTTTGATAAGTCAATATAATTCAAAATGAAAATTTCACACTAACTTAAAAATAGATACACAATGCATGCCGAAAGAACACAACAACTAGAGGGCCTCCCTGGTGGCGCAATGGGTTAAGTGCAGTGCTGTGGAGCTGTCTGCAGCTGCAGCGCAAGTTGCTGGCTGGGAGATTCCCACATGGCGCAGCAGACCTCTCCTGCCTCATCTGCTACTCCGCTCAGCAGTGTATTTCCATCCATCTGCCTGTTCTGCTCCTCACTGTGTCTCTGGTGAACCCTATCACTGCCCCACACCTCTGGCCTGCACCCCAGCTTGCATGCATAAATAAATAAATCTTTAAAAAAAAAAAAGAACACAACAATTAGAGAGCTGGTCAATGACACACTGCAAATCATCCATTCAACAAAGTCCTTCAGGTGACCAGCCTGATTCCTTTTCTGAATGTGTCTCCATAATACAAAATATGTTCTAATACATTATATAATTTACCTATTTGCATTTCTCAAGTCTGTTTACTCCTTCAGCAACAACTATAGAGTTCTAGAGGAACATATTTATAGAATGAATGAACATTTTTACAGTGAATGAATAAAGTTATGATGGAGCAAGCCCATTTTTCTCTTATAGTCACAACACTAAGGTCCAAAATAGCCGAAAGCCATATGTATTTGATAAATAATATTTATGATATTGAATAAAATTCTGATTTAAAAAAAAATACCTTACTGATTTTGTAGTGAATTCCTGTTCTGTTCAAGACATTACATGAATAATGAGCATATACTCAATTCTTAACAATAAACTGAAAGTATAAATTTTTCTCCAGTTTATTTCTGGAAAGAAAAGAAACTGAAAAAAAAAAAAAGGAACCATTTGTATGTATAGTTTTAAATTTAGTGCATTTAATTATAATCAGATAAAATGCAGTATCTAATTTAATAGCCATTTATATTTTTGATAAAGTAATTTTTGAAAGGTTTTTATTCAAGAAAGTATGATCTTTTCCAACATTCATATGTAATTGAAAACAACTATCAGTCATTGATTTTGTTTTAAATATATTACCACAAAAACTGTAACAGACTGCTTAATACATACTACAAAAAGATCTAGGTTTTATTTATGTAGAAATAAATTTCCATGTAAATACTTTCAGATTTGTACCTAGATGTGAAAATTGAAATGTATGAAACTGCCTTTTAATATATAAAATATGCTGTACAGAGCATGGAAATAATAAAATCTCTTCAGGGTACAGAAAAGAGGAGCAAATGAAAATTCTTTAAAAATGAAAACTGGAAAATTCATTTATTATGTATGATACGCATGTTTAAGCTATTTTCTTCAATGGCATAGATTTTCAGCCTTTGCTAATGGTTATGTACCATTCTTAAACATAAAATCACTCTCAGGGTGGCAAACTTGAATGCTTCATAGATAAGTAGTATCAAGAGATTATTCTTTTAAATTTATGTTTTGGTTTATAAAGTATTTGGGAGACAGAATTCATCATCACCATATTTTCTAAAAGGGGTCCCAAGGATCAGTTGAGAGTAAATATAGAGTTGGTTAACTGTCATCTTGTTTACTGTGGTATTATCAACTCTGGTGGAGGGACTCTAGTAAGTAACAGGGCATTGGGTGGCATATTTCTGGTTCCTTTTCTTCTGATTTATGGTAGGATTTCACTACCTATTCACTGTGAAGTTAGATGTGGCCTTGTGAGTTACTCTGGCCAACAGAATGTTTGTGGAAGTGTTGTGGGTCATTACCATGGAGGAAGCTTTAAGTGCTAACATGTGATTCACCATATTCCCATTTCAATTTCTAAGTAACTAGTGACATATCAATACAAGGTGGATTCTCCACTGTCTTGCATTTCTGAGTAAGAACAGAGAGCAGTTTTCAGCAAACAGAATGTGAAAGTAATAAATCTTTGGTATATGAAACCACTGATATTTTGAAGTTTGTAACTGCAACACACAGTAGTCTGTCTTGAGTAATAAAGAAATTGTTGCTTTAAATATATGCTACTCTTGGCCTCCCTGGTGGCACAGCGGATAAGCCCTGCATTGTGGAGCTGTTGGCAGCGGTGATGCTAGTTCGATGCCCGGCCAGGGAGATTCCCACATGGTGCAGCAGATCTCTCCTGCCTTGCCTGCTGCTCCACTCAGCAGTGTATTTCGGTCAGTCTGCCTGTTCTGTTCCCCACTCTGTCTTTGATGAACCCTCTCCCTGCCCCACACCTCTGGCCTATGCCCCAGCTTGTATGCATAAATAAATAAATCTTTTTTTAAAAAATGCTACTCTTTTGAAGTCTAGTATGCAAATGTAGCAAAATGCAGCTTTCTAGAAGCAAAGGAAACTGTCATAGTACTAATAAGGTATGACATCCATCAAATACTTTCATTTGAACAAATAGTTCCAGAAACACTGGAAAGCAATTAATTTTTCTTCAAGAAGAAAAAGGGAAATTCAGAGAAAAAACTGTTTAAAATAAGGGATTTTATTCACTCATAGGAGGAATATAGGGGAATCAAATAAGAGATTAGGAGGAGAAAATAACAATAACTACAAAACAAAACCAAAAACTAGCAGACAACCAGAAATGAGAGACATTCAGCAAGGGAGGGGGAGGATAATGGTTCAAAATGGGGGACAAAAGAGCACAAGGAACTATGGTGACGGTTCATGGGTGAATTGGTGGTGGGTAATCTATGGGGAATACACAATAATGCAAAAGATATAGATAAAACTAACCAAATAAATAAATAATAGAATAAGGGATTTTACTTCAGACTAACTTAAATTACAAAGGGATGAATGGAAGGTTTTGGGAGGTGGAGGGAGCAATAATATATGGAATCAGTACAAGCAAAATACAGAGCAAAATTTGGATTTAAACAGGGAGATGGGAGATAAGAATATTTGTTTCTTGTGGGTATAAAATGAAAAGGAATATACAAAATTAGGAGGTGATTCCAGTGATCCCAGGGAGATAGTTTGGGTAGAGTTGTGACTGTTTAGATGAGAGATGGCTGAGGTGTTTCTGGGCATATAGAATTATTAGACATATGACTTCTGCTGATGGGGGATTATGGCTGCAATAGAGGAGTCTCACTCTTGCCTACAGATAGTCTCTAGTCACCTAGAAATGAAAATCTTCAAGAAAATGATTCTATTGTAAGCACATTTACTCCCTCTTGTGCTCTGTAAAAGTGCTCTAAGTTCCTGTATGTGCAATCATTCTTAAAATATGTGGACATTTTCTTGGAAACTGCCAAAAAGTAATATATGAGAAGCCTCTCCTTGTGTCACTTCTTTCTACCTTGTATCATTAACATTTATATACAAATTTTATCTCTCAATAGATAGGACGTTTCTTGAAGGAATATTTAAGTCAAGAATTTTTAGTAATTGGCTCATATGATTGTGGAGACTTGGTAAATCCAAAATTCATGAGGTAGGTTGGCAGGGGACAGATTCAATTAAAGGCCAAAAGCAGTGTGCTGACAGAATTTCTCTCTGTTCATGGCAGGACAGAATTTGTTCTATTAAGGCCCTCAAATGATTAGGTGAAGTCTCACTCACATTATAAAAGAAAATATGCTTTACTTGAAGTCCCACTATTTAAATGTTAGCCTCATTTTAAAAATTATCACAGAATGAACCAGAGTAAATTTGGTCAAATATCTGAGCATATTGGACCAGCGAAGGTGATGCATAAATTTAATCATCACACTCATCACAAGAATCACTAAATTGAAATCCATTAAGAAAGACAGATACATAAAAGGGCATTTCCCAAAAGGAGAAAACTGCATGAATTGAGTATAGTGGGAACACATTTGGAGTATGGGATCTAAGCCAAACTGAGAGATCAGGAATGTTTGTGAGAAAAGATGTTTAATCACAAAGTGAGACGTTATACTGATGGTGCGTATGTGTGTGTGTGTGTGCGTGTAGTGGTAGTCATAGGAACAGTAGTAGTAATGGAAATGGATAAGGATGAACAAAAGTATTCTCTTGTAGAATGAGGGAGTGATGGTGTCATATGCAAAGGACCAGAGATGGAAGGGTATATGCCTTACTTGAGAACTGCATGAAGCTAGAGAGGTCAAGAAGGTTCCTATTAGATGTTTTTGATGTAAGACTAACAAGTTTGGAACTTTTCTTTGGAAGTCCATGAAGAATTCTGAGAGTAAGAAAATCAGATTTCAATTCAAGAATTTTACTATTTTTGCAACAGGTGTGGACTAGAGTAAGGAAATACCAAAAGCATTAGGATGGGCCTGGAGGATAATGTTTAAGTAAATACTACTTTTAAAAGATTCCAATTTCTAAACAGCTCAACTTACTGAGAATATTCCAATTTATATTTATAAAGTAAAGACAAATAAATTTAGGTGAGTTACTTAGACTTTATTACTGGCACTTTTTTTTCCTTTTAAGGCTATTTCTTGTGACTAGGGTTTGTTTAAATTAAATTACATAGGGTTCAAAATGATATAATAATTAGCACTGAACATATGACGTTGAGGGAAGACATATGGTGGACATCTAGTGAGCACGGAGTAAATCCTTGTAGCGTAAGCATGCTTATGTGGCACAGTTTTAAATAACAACCACCCTCATTCAATATCAGCATTCCAATTCTGACCCTCATCCACCTCAGAATTTCACTCCCTCTTTCACTTGGTTTACTCCCTTGGATTGCTTCTGTGAATACATTTCTCTCCTAACTGATTTTAATATATTTTGAGGGGAGTCTAATTTTAATGTCCCACACCATGAGCATAGTGTGCACTAAATAAATATCCCATAAATACGTAGAAAAAGAAAAGCTGAGCATTTTCAGATTCTTTGAAAAATCTGTTGACAATTTAAGCCCTAGAAGTAATTAGGTGTTCTTCTGAGTAATGATAGTAAATAAACACTATTTAAGCAAAATCCATCACAAGCTAAATGGTCAATTGTTCTAATTAAACAGTAAACATAAGTTAAGTTGTGAAAGCATGCTTGTTTTTGGTCTACCAATAAGTGTTGAATAAAGTTTCCTTGGTTTACCTTAAATTATTGTTTGTGGAATCTAACTGAAAACGTCCCTAGTTCAAATATCCTTGTTAATTTTGCTAATTTGAAGTGGTACATCTGAATTTTAAATAATGTCATACTATATAAGGTTTTGATTAATTAAAATTGGCACATTCAAAGCCATTTGTGATTGAAATGAATGGCTATTCATTGACCTATTTTGTATTTTACAATGTATTATTTCTTTAAATCGAATATGAATTTTTATCTGAGTGGTAGTGAATGAGAAAACTTCAATGCTCAATGCTCTGTTCTGAATGGTATGTACCACGGAGCTGTAAGAACAAAGTATTGCCACTGATTGTAGTGCCATTGAAATATATTACACTATTAAACCACTTCTGTTTTTATGCAATATGAACTAAAACAAAAAATTAGATGAAGTCAGACAAAGAGTGAACAATATCTCTACAAATCCAAAAGCAGGAGGAAGAAACTGCTCAGAAGTAAATAGCTTGGGAGTAAATAGCTATTACTTTTAAAATGCTGTTATGATCAGCACAATTATTTTTCTTCATAATCAAAACACTATCAGTGGCTTCTAATTTAGAAGACTCCACATATCACACCCATTTCTAGACGTGCAATACATTCTTTTGAAAGCCCTCTGGAAATGTTTACTGCTATAAGAATGAACTTCAGAGTATGTGATATTTGCACAGGGAATTTTCTCCTAGCATTACTGAATCTACCTATTCTCTGCTTGCACTCACACAACTAGACAGGATGGGTAAAAATACAGAATCACCAACTAGCCTAACCTCAAACTTATGATTAAATCAAGTGGTTCCTCTCGGCTGCCCATAAGCATACTACAACCCCCAACCCCATAGGATTCCACACTCCAACATAGCTGTTTCTTGGCTTCTCCTCTTTCCTTACAAACTGTCCCCCATTCTCGTTTCCAGCACATGACTATGATTTCTATCTATAAGAGGAAAAAAATGTAGAAAGAGAATGTCCTCAAATTCATACTTCCATATCTATCCACTCATGGTTTTACCATGTACACAAACTTTGTCTTCCCTTCTGTTATATAAATGAACTCTGTTTATTGATTGTATCATCTATATCATTGGCTTGTGGTTATGAGCGATCAATTTTTTCCTCGTCTCCTTCTCTTCTCATCTATATAAAGATATCTCAAACAATTCTCTGCAAATTCTCTAGTAACACCACTTTCATTCTTCCATTGCATTGTTGTATCAGTATACAAATTACACTGTTATTTCTTCTGTCTTATAAAAGCACACTCTACTGCACTGACTTTCCCACTTAGCTGCCTCTATACTTTCCAGCTTAACTTTTTGGCAAATTTCTGCAGAATTATTAGTCTAGACTTCCTACTATAACTTTTTTTCTCCAATTTTCTCTTGAACTCACTCTAATCAGGCTTACATCTGATGCTTAGTAAATTCAATATTGAGCTCCCAATATTCTAAAGATTTATTTAATTATCCATACAAGTCCTGGGGTATAGGCCAGAGGTGTGGGGGTAGTGAGATGATTCACCAGAGACAGAATGGGGAGCAGAACAGACAGACTCACTGAAATACACTGCTGAGGGGAGCAGGAGAGGTCTGCTGTGCTATGTGGGAAGATCCCTGGTATAGGATCGAACTTGAGCTGCAGTGACTACTGATAGCTTCACAGTGCTGAGACTTAACCCCTTGCACCACCAGAGAGGCCCTCCCAATATTCTTGATATACCTTTGTTCTCCAGAGTTATTCTTAAGTGTTCTCATCTCATTTATCCAGTTGCTCATTTCAGATCCCTTGGAGTCCTCTTTTATACCTCTACACACAACCCAATTCTACCTAAAAAAAATGTTTTAAGGCACAGTACTTGCATATGTATTTCTGCCAGGTCAGTCTAAACCAGCATCATATTTTTCCTGAATTTATGCAATATTTTACTCATAAATCTCCCGTTTCTGCCCCACATCAGTCTTTTTTCACACATAGCCAGAGTATGCTGCACTATTCAAACATATTCCATGGATTTATACTAACTAAAACTAAAAATAAAATTCCTACTGTTGCCTACAAATCCTACATAAGATGTACTTTATGTCTCTGACCTTATCTTCAACCTTCCAATGATTCTTTCTGTTCGTCAGCCTTCATGACTTCTTACTGTTTCTCCAATACAAAAAACATGCATCTCTCAAAGTCTTCTTATTTACAAATCTCACTGCCGGCTGCTCTCTCTAGCCTTGTCCCTTACCCTGTGATCTGTTATCCTCAGTGAAAGCCTTCTCCTGACTAACATATTTAAAATTCAAATCTGCCACTCCACATCTTGTCCCTCATTCTGTTTTATTTTTTTCCTTGGTGGGTATCACTATCTACCAGACTATATCAATGATCTAATATACTCATATGTTATTTCTTAGACTTAGGTATCTTAGGCTGTGCTTACAAAGTAAATTTCTGGGGTGGAAAGACATCCCTGACTTATATCTTTTGCTGAATTCTGTGGTATTCATGGAACTGAATTGTGCATAAGTCTTCATATTCCAATGCAAATGACTTTGTGTTGGTAAAATGAAATTGAACATGGTTAGCACATATTGAGATATTGATAATGTTTGTTGAATGAATGAATGACTTAGTAGGTCAACATGGTTAAGATGAAAGTGTTTCTGCCAACTGGGAGAAAAACAGACATTCAGTACAGCAAATGGCACATGACCATAAGATCAAGTGGATTTGGGGCATCTGACACAATGAAAAGGAGACTACTGGGAGAGACTCCAAGCATAGTGTATGGTAAAGAGCATGATAAATAAATGGTGAAAAAAAAAAACAGATTGAAGTAACTGAAATAAAGGGTACATGAGAATAGAATTTTAGTCAACTCATTCTCTAAACTATCACTATCCAAATATTTATTATAATTACTCACAAAACTTTACTCAGAATTTTCAAATTGAATGTAAAACTATGCTAAAATCAACTTGCACATACAGTGAAGCAGTATGACTAACTGAATTCCTAGTTAGGATCACTGCTTATGCAGGATGCTATCAGTTAACACATAGTACAGCAACATATCATCTTCCCCGCACTGTTGAGTAAAAATGTCTTCCAAGTGCAAAAGTCTCATAAGAAATATACAAGCATATGAAACTTAAACAAGCTTCAAATTTAGAAAAAAATAGAAGTCATAAAGAATATAGAAAGATATCAAATTATTAAAGTTATAAGTTTGTCCATAGACGCATTCTGTCCACAATAGTTTACAATGTGTGAGGAAATATAAAATTGTGATAGCATTGTTTCATAAAAATTCATCATGTTTCTTAAATACAGAATATTATGTAGAAAAACTAGAGCAATAACTTGTACCATGGATTCATAGACACAACCACTGCAGGATGGCAGGGAGCACTATGATGCTGCCGCTGAGGACTTGGACATCAATAAAGACACAGAAGGAGAGAGAGGGAGAGACTCTGATGAAGGTAATTGAGTTTCAAATCATGTGAAGGATGGTTCAAGAAATTTAAGAGTCATGTAAACCTTCAAGATGTGAACAACTAAGATAAAGTAGTTTCATCTGAGAGTAGAGCTGCAATTTTCCAAAAGAATTGAAGAGAACTAATGGCGAAGGTGATTATATTACAGGTTTTCTTTTTTTTTTGTTTGTCTGTTTATTTAAAGGGAAAAGTTCTCTATATTTAAGAATACGAGAACTAATATGGTAGTTCCTGTTAACCAGATGAGATGAAATTAGCCTGTTAAGGGAAAAAAAAGTGAAAACCATCCTAAAGTTAGGTAAGTAAGGTCTTTCTTCTATTCCCCAAGACACATGTGTCATATGCAATTGCAGAGAGATGGGAAGAATAACAGACAATCTAGACCTCTTATTGTAAAGAAAATTAAGACAACATTACGGAGATTGCTGAATGCAAAAAGGGCTATACTTTCTCCTTCAGAGACTAAAGAGACTTAAAGGTATCCACCTAAAGATAAAACATGGAAAATTTTATGTTTTGGGAATATTTTTTCTGATAGCATTACTTAGAAGAGATTGGAAAAGAGAAAGATCAAAATTTAAAAACAAACATTAAATCAATGCTTTAGAATAAGAGAAGTGATAAAATCTTGAACTAGTGAAATTAGCAGTGGGAAAAGTCAGATTTGAAATATTACTCATTTGTAATCTATCCAATTATAAACTGTGTGGAAGACAAAGTTTTTACAGTTTTGAAGGATGAGAGTGGCAGTATATTAAGCTTAATTTACCAACAAGGAGAAGCAGTTTATTTAATCAATAATGTTTATTGAGCACTGAACCTTTACTATGTACCAGGTGCTGAGCAAGTCACCTTGAATGAAAAGTAAATAGGCATAGTCTATGCCCTTACGTAACTTGAAGCTTATTAGGGAATGAATGAAATAAAAGGTGAGAGATAGATAGAGTGAATTTGAGTGGCATGGGAACTCCTAGAGTAAATGTTCAACAGTCATTTGAAAGATGACACTAAAAATATTTGTTGTTTATTGTTGCATGTTATTTTCTTAGTTTGTATAATAGACCTTTTTTCTTCAAATTTTCAGTGGGTGATGAGGTCACCTCCAGTAGCACAAAACTCAAGGAATCAAATATGACTTCGTTTTTGTTGTTGTTATATAAAATATCTTGTTAGAAAAAAGGAAAATGAAATTGTTTCAAAATAATTTGCTATAATAAATCTATCTTCAGATCCAATTTAGTGATAAACTTAATTATAGAAGATATGACTTTGAAGAAGAAAATTTGCAAATAAAGAAAGAAAAATTCTGTACACAATTAGAGAAAGTAAAACTGTTTGGAATTTTAACCACAGCAGCCTGACTTCTGTTCTCTAAAATTGATGTTACTTCTATCTCTCTGTTTATCTGACTAATTTTGACAAGACTCTACAGGCAAGACAATATGGATAAAACACCTGTTTTTAAGAGGGCATACCTGACATAGATGTTAGAATCCTCATGAGCAAAATGGCAAAGGTCAGTTTGTCACTTTAGTCTCAGTATCTATCACATTTTTGTCACTGTAAATAGATTTCTGACTTTAATCTGCCATTATATATTAAAGTTAACATTCCATTAAGGAAGCATTGGACATTAACTACCTAAACATATCTTAGACTATACATAACGTCACAAATTCAAGTATTTCTCTGTGACTTTGAATAAGATAATTTCATGAAACATTAAACCGCCTCAAATGTGCAGAGAAGTGAAAAATAGTTAAATAGCCTTATCCTACAATGAAGAAGAAATACTCTCACAGTAATAGAACATTTTTAATCACTTATTTTAGTAAATCATCAAATCAAATCAGACATGGAAAATAATTCAAACATCAAAAACAGAATAAAAAAGTTCAAAGTTATGATCAACAGGATGAATTATATAAAACTTCCTTAAAATTTTGATGTTTTATGCAAAAATTCATCAATGGAATTAAAGACTATTAAGCACTACTGAGCCATTGTGATGATAGCTACTTTGAGCCTGGCTGCAAAACCAAAACAGATAAGAAAAAGAAAATGATATGTGGTATACATTCATTCTTTCATTTAGTTGTTTTTTAATTCTCCTCCAGCGTCACTTAGAATTTGTTACAGAGGGTGATGCTGAAAACCTCTAAACTGAAGAAAAAGTTAAGGAAAACCCTGTGAAAAGAGAGCATAACATATGGATAAATTTGTATGGTTGCCCAAACTAATTGTATCAGTAATGAAAAATCCATGAAAACAGAATCAAGACCTTGCATTCTGATATTAACTTTGGTTTTTACATGCCTTAGAGTGTCTTTGCAAGTGAAATGCTGTGTATTTTGTCTCCCATTTATGCCAGTCCTATGGACTGAGAGGATTTTTGCTCTGGAGAGCTGTTGATCTGGTAAATGACATCGAATTTTTGTTTAGAGAAAAAAATGTACAAAGGAATCCACAAAATTGCAAAGTATCATAAAACCTTTGTTCAATGTGTCTTCAGGTTTATACAATAAAGGTTTAAATATATATTTTATGTATGATATATTATAAACATCAGAAATATGGAATTTGGCAAAATTGAATATGCATAATAAGAAGAATAACCAAATTTCATTTTCAATGCCAAATCCAGCATTATGTGAAATGGTGAAACACTAGAAGTATATCTACTAAATTCAGGAAGAAGACAAGGATGACCATTATCATCACTAATATTTATCTTTGATTAAACAAAAACACCTAGATAAATACATGGGAAATTAACAAGGGGTTCTTTATTGGTTATATTTAATGGGGAGACACATATGTAGAAATAGAAACGGGGCATATTGTAGTTTTTATCATTATTTTATGTGACTATCATTAGTCACATAAATGTTGACTATTTCTCCCTGGAGGAAGCTTATACCTTCCTACCCCACTCATACTGGGTTTCATCATGTGACTTGCTTTGCTTGATAAATGATGATTCGAAGTGATGTGTTTTATTTCTTGGTAGATTTAAACACCAGTCTTAAATCAGTAGGGAAAAATGGCATTCTTTTAAGTAATGATGATGTAGTGACAAGAGGGCTTTATAGAAAAATATGATATTGGATCCATTCCACACACTAGCAATTAGGCTAAATTACAAATGGACCAAAGATATGATTGTGAAAATTGAAGTAATCTAAGTATTTAAAACTGTTAGTAGCTCAGCTGAAGAAGGCTGAGCGGCCATACGTTGAGGTGGTAATTAGAATAAGACAAAATGAAAGAAATCATCAATCATGTATCCACTCATTGATATTATAAACAAGAGGCTGAAAAGGAAAAATCATCAGTTTTCCCACTATTTTATTTTTCCTCTAGCAACTGCTAGACAGGTAAGTAGGGGAAATCACAGTGGTGAAGGACATACAAACAACGTACTTGTGCTTCTGTATGTACCTGGTAACAGTGAAGGGTGATGAAGGACCAAAATTAGAAAATTACTGAATATTGACTCAAAGTGGGGGCAATTGTTTTCAAGCCCTCCTGAAGATGATGTCAGTGACAGAAGTGACTGAGAAAGTTTCCTCTGAGCTCCTCTGCTAGACAGGCGACCTCCATGTGCAAATATTTGGTCTATAAATAGAGATACACTTAAGAGCATTTGAGAGGTGAAGGTGCTGAATCTTCATTGTGTAACTCTCTTGTATGGGGAGGGCTGCCAGATGAAGGCTTTGTAATTGACTGTATTTGGAACTTTGAGACTATGCATAGGTTTTTGGGTTAGAGCTAAACTCCTTAAAATTGTAGGTGTGAATAAACTTATAAGATAGAAGTGATAAATAATGTCCAACTATAGACCAGAGCAATTATGGGATAAAATGGACATATTGTATTACAGACACTAGATTATATATAAATTGTATATAGAAGTTCTAAAAGACAATAGACACACACAAAAAGACTGCGGGTAAAGAGGCTTTCTTCAGCAACCTGATGAGACTGACACCTGAGGACTATTAGCTAGACCCTTAACTCTTAGCAGTTCACTTTAACAAAGGATACAGGATATCATCCTAGAGTAATAGATATAGATATTTCTTATATCATTTTAAATTTGCTGAGTACCCAATTATGTAAATACACCAGATTTTATTCAATCCATTCCCTTTTGTTATATACATTCTTTTCTTTAAGTTTTAATAAATGGTGCTGCTATAAGTAGCCTTATGTTTGTATTGGTTTGTGTTTTTTGCTATTTAACTTTGGGATAAACTCATAAAAGTGGGATCCAGTAAAAGGATAAATATATATGAAAGACTACTAAATATTGTCAGTATAGGTCTTTTTTTTCCCTAAAGATTTATTTATTTATGCATACAAGCTGGGGTACAGGCCAGAGGCGTGGGTTGGGAGAGGGTTCACCAAAGACAGAGTGGGGAGCAGAACAGGCAGATCGATGGAAATACACTGCTGAGGGGAGCAGTGGGCAGGACAGGAGAGGTCTGCCATGCCATGTGGGAAGGATGGGTTATAGAGAAAGGAAAGGACAGGACAGAACAAGAAAGGAAAAGAAAGGGGAGGGGAGGGAAGAGGAGGGGAGGGGAAAAGAGG